>WEIS01016389.1:664-10987 GCA_013389965.1 Todus mexicanus
CTTCAGAGCCCAGCACAGCGCCGCAGAGCCGCCTCAGAGCCCCGCACAGCCCCTCAGAGCATCTCAGAGCCCCGCTCAGAGCCCCGTACAACCCCGCACAGCGCCTTCAGAGCCCAGCACAGCCCCTCAGAGCCCCGTAGAGCCCCCTCAGAGCCCCGCACAGCCCCTCAGAGCCCCGCACAGCCCCTCAGAGCCCCGTCTCCTCCCGCCCGGAGCCCCCCATGAGGCGCTCCGCATTCCCAGCCCGCTCCGCATTCCCAGCCCGGTGCGGGCAGAAATACAAAGCGAAGCTCGGCCAAGAGGCGCCCTTGGCATGTCCGTGGNCTCAGAGCCCCGCACAGCCCCTCAGAGCCCCGTCTCCTCCCGCCCGGAGCCCCCCATGAGGCGCTCCGCATTCCCAGCCCGCTCCGCATTCCCAGCCCGGTGCGGGCAGAAATACAAAGCGAAGCTCGGCCAAGAGGCGCCCTTGGCATGTCCGTGGGGTCGGCTCCGGCCTGGACACTGCCCGGTGTCTGCCAGGGCTGCAGGGAGACCTGCGGCTCCTGGCTCGGAGTGTGGTGTGACCGTGGCCTTGGTCAGCCTGTCCTCAGGGGTGCGAACCTTGGGCGCTCCAGCACCGATCATGGGCGCTCCGGCACCAGGCTGCACTCACCTGTGGCAATGGGAGCCCCCTCCGGATCCACATCGCTTCTGGAGCCCGCTGTCGGTGTGGGCAGACCTGCCAAAGCACAAGGGCGAGGGCATGAGCTGCTTCCCAGAGCTGCCGTGCCCCAGGAGAGCTGGGTGTGCTCTGCGAAGCAGCAGCGGGGTAGGTGGTGATGGCCTCCACTTGCTGCCCAGAGCCCGTCCTGCTCCCCAGCGCTGGGGTCATCAGCACAGCTCTCCTGGGCTGGGCATGACGGCCAACCTGCGGCTGCCTGCCCTTTTGGGAAGGGCACAACACTTTGATTCTCTCAGGCTGACAAAGCTGAGGCATGTAGAAAGAAAACACACATTGGACTTGCTCTCCAAGTGACCAGCCAGATTTTTATCCCTGCCGTGTCATCCTGCGTGTGTTCTACCAGCAGGCCGCAGCAGCCTGTGGCTCTCGTCTCCTCTGTCCCCAGTCATTGCCCTGGCCAACATAGTGCCCGAGTCTTCTGCGGTGGAGTTGAGGAGCTCTCGCTGGGGACTCACCTGTCACCGTCAGCTCCACGGGGTCGCTCTGCTGCACAGCCCCAGCCCCAGCCCTGTTCTCAGCCTCACAGAAGTACGTCCCGGTGTCGGAGGGCCGCAGGCTGTCCCACGCCAGCTCGGCCTGGCTGCTCAGGAGCTGGGCTCTCCCTGGCGCGCTGCTCCGGAACCAGCGGTAGCTGATGGGGGGGGACCCGCTGGCCACGCAGGTCAGGCTGGTCCTGGCTCCTGCTGGCAGCGTCAGCCCCAGCTCGCTGGCCCTGATGATGGGCTTGGTCGCTGCGACTGGAAGACAAAACAGATGGGGCCCAGGTCACGCTGGCCCTCGTCATGGTGGGGAAGGTTCCCCCCTCCGTGGCAGTTCTTGCTCGGGCTTTCAGGGCTTTCCCAGGAGGAACAGGGGCAGCACTGCTCTCATGCCAGCTGCTCTTCCCACCAGCTGCTGCTTCTCCTGCATGCTCTGTGGATGAGACCGATAGGACAACAGCAGGGCTGTATTGGTTGATTTACCTTTGACAACTTTAACCATAGTGGTCACCTCCTTTGTTATCAAGCTGTTACTTTCAGACCTCCAGATGACTTTACAGATGTAGTGTCCGCTGTCAGGGATTTCAAGGTTCTCAATTAGGAGCGAGGCATTCCCAGGGCTGTGTTTTGGGACGCTGACCCGGTCTCGGAACTGAGACAACAAAATGTGGTCACCAGAATCATCCCTCCGAAAGATGGTAGAGGTGCTATGGTCTCGCTCCACACTCCAGCTGAGCGTTTGCTGCGTGAAACCTTCTGAGGGTGTGTAGGTGCACGGTAAAGTGGCGGATCCCTTCCATGTGCCGTTTACCTCGTGGACACCAGATAGATCCAGGAGAGCTGCAGAAAACAACAGTTGAAGGAAAGGAATAAGAATGCAGCAGCAGAGAACATCCTTGGGCTAGATGGGAATCACCAGGCAGTAGAAGCCAGCATGTGGCCATGTCTCAGACGTGCTGCAGACCACTCCAGATAAACCAGGGCCTGTCCCCAGCTCTCTGAGCACAGGGAAGTGGACAGTTGCTTTGACCTCATGGCTATTTTTATTGTTTCTCTCTGGACACTCGCCAGTTCTCAATTCCTTCTCGGCACAGACAGGCACAAGTCCTGCTCTTGGTGGTAGCATCACAGCTACAGACTTCATGAGACTTTAAGGAGCATCTCTTATTCCTGCCCTCTAGCCCCATCCTTTACACCCTGCTTCTGCTGCTTGGCTTTCTGCTTACACATGTACATGTGTCAAGCAGCAGCAGCCCCCCTCCACTGACACAGGTGTTCCAACAGCACCACTTGCAGGGTTGACTTCTGCCTCCTGTATGGGAGGAAGGATGGACGATGTGAGTTTACTGCTTCACTGCAATTAACAATGATGGCAACAAGATCTGTGCCCACAGGATCAGCTGAGGGGATGGCTGGGGCTGAGCAGAGCGGAAGCTTGTTTCTGACATGGACCTTTGGTTTTCCGTTACCAGATAGATCTCTTTGAGAGGGCAGGCACAGGTCCATTCTTCAAATCTCACACCTCAGTCAGATGCAGCTCCCCGATGTATCAGGTTTTTAAAGTTTTCTGTTTCTATTCCTCTTTCCATAGACTCCAACCAAGAAAAACTAAGAGGGGTGGAAGCTATTTAGAAAACTGCTCAGAAATACCCTCAAGGCATTTGGTACATTCAAGTTCAGGTATGTTTGCTACCCGGAGCGTTAATCTGGAAACAGTTTTGCTCTCTCCCATGCCATTTTGCATTGCTGTGTGCCATGAAATAGCTGCCAGCAACCGCCAATTCCCTGCGGAGCAGCTGCACTCTCTTTATGACCAATGTCAACATTAGCAGGGATGACTCCCAAGGAGAGTGGATTGGAAGAAATGAGAGAAACTCAACAAGATAAAGATCCCTGAGACAGCATTTTAAAAAGAAAGTATTTCCTGCCAGTGACACTTCTTAAACTGGGATGTAATCTTCCAGACGAACAATGTGAATACTCCTACTGGAGAGGGATAGAGCTGGACCAGGCAAAAGACTCATCAGAGGGATTTGTATTATCTGTAATGCATGACAATGGAAAAAACCCTGAACACTTCTATTCTGGCCCATTTTCTAAACCTGATTTTCTTCCTTCCTGGCCTGAACGCACCAGCTGCCCTGGTGACATGCAGGCAGGAGCCTTCAGGGATCTGCTCTGAAGCACTGGTCCTGGCACAGGAATGTTGGGCCAAACCCAACCTTTTCCCGTTAGCCTGAGAGAACTACAGATCTTACCTAGATGTCTTGGATCATACCTGCTTGAACCTGACAAGCACTCTGCCGAGCACTCAAGTGGGCACAGGAGAAGAGGGGACAGATTTTGTGGTATCCAGCTTCTTCTTCCCATCTCTCCAGCTGTCTGCCCACTGAAACCACAGCTCCTCTGGGAAGTGCCTCTTGTAAGTAGCAAACTGTCTAAATTCAGCTGGACTTGGCTCACCTCTATCCATGCCCCCTTATCTCGCTCCCCCCCTTTCCCTCCTCCCCAGAGAGGCTGGTTATGTTCAGCTGCATTAACACACAGTAAGTCGCTTGAGAGGCAGATCTCAGAAATCTACAAAGCTGTTCTTTTAATGATGAAATGGGGGACATACTTCAACCCATTTTTCTAGATTTCAGGAGCAATTCTGTGCTTCCGTATAGAGCTTATTAAAGCACCTTTCTCCTGTTTCCCAAAACCTTCCTCTGCTGATGTCAGTTGTCAGATATGGCTCTTGGGCATGTGAGATTCTAGTATCACCTCTCCTAATGCACACAGAGGAGCCCGTAGATCAGCAGAGACCAAGGGGAATCACATGCGTGCCCACACCTAGTCTCACAATTATAGCTCCTCTTCGTCCCAGAACCATGCTAGCAGAATAATGGTGATGTGTTATTAAATTCTAGAAGAGTGCATATTCCAGCTTCACAAAGACCGGTTTGGAAGAAGCTACCACACCAGAGCAGGTCCTCCCCGAGTTTCTGAACAATCCTGGTTTGTTCTTGCTCTGGGGTGTGGGGGTTCATCTTTTGCCAGATACTGCCCCCTTAGCTCCACTTATAAAAGCACCTTGCGGTATCTGATACCAAAGGAGACTCCTGTGAATTCTCAGGCTCTATTTTTCATACAAGAAACCTGAGGACTTCCCACACCTGACAATATTTTAAAATTAAGACGCTGTAATTCAAAAGATTTTCCCTACCCTCTTAGTACTCTGATTTTTGTTGTTACACACTGGAGCATTTACTCACCTCTGCAGCTGATGAAAGCCATCACAAACACGGCTACGCGCACAACTTCTCCCATTCTCCCAGAACTTCAGGTCCGTCTTTTCCCTGCCCTTTGTGAGAGACCCCCACACTCCAGAGTGCGAGTGAAGAACACTTCCCTTTCTTCTGTCCTTTGTCGTCTAGCATCCTCTTTCGGAAACATCACGAGTCCATTTCACTGCTGGCTTTAGGTGAAGGGTAAAGGATGGACAAAGACTATAAGGATCTCTCCAGTTCCAAATCATATTCCCCTGTCCACTCCCACATCTCTTACCATTCTCTTGACTTTTCTCACTAGTGCTCTTTTTTATTATTCTTCATGATTTTATGTTTCTTTTTTCCTTTCTCTCCCCCGCCCTTTTTCTTTTCCCACATCTGCATTCACTTCACAGTGAAAGAGCTTTACCCAGCCAAGCGGTACCAAGGGAAAGCAAAATTGAGGCTGCTTGTGAAGCGTGAGTTCAGTTCCCTCTGACTTATGTATGGTGACATTGCTCATCAGGGTGCTTGGCATCTCTCTCCATTGTACCATGAGGGCTCAAATCTGGGCATCCAGAAATGGAAAAGCACAGGTCTCTGCACTGACTCACCTGACAGGTGCATGAGGCAGGGACCAACCTGCTGATACTCAATTCCGTTTCCTTAGCATCTCCTCCTGCTGTTGGTACTCAGCTGTTCCACCACACACGTGTACCAACTTCCACAGCAACGGACTCTCTGAGGACAACCCTGTTCACCTTCTGAGTAGGTCAGTCTGTGTCTTGAGTGAAGAAGACAAGCAGCCCTGATTTCTTTGCCAGACAGTCTGAGCCTTTTGGACCAGAAAACTTAGGATGTCACTTTTACTGGTTTTTGTTTTGTTTTGTTTTTTCCTCTGTTTTAATAGAAACTATGCAGAGGTATTAAAACCCCCAACATCCCGCACTTTCTGATGATATGAATTTCCCTGCAAAGGCTCCATTTTCTACGACCTGCTCAGAAAGTGTCCTATTGCAGCGCCAGCTGCAAGTGCAGTTGTACCAACCAGGGCCATGGAGAAGGTGCATGGGAAGTGGAAGGTTAACAAGCTGGAGTCATCTGCATTGAATGGTTCACAAGTTTTCGCCATTTACTGGGGATCAGATGGTCACTGCCTGGCACTCTCGTTTTCACACAATCACAGACCACCCGGCTACGCATTTCTGCTGCAATAGTCCAGTTCATGGGCAAAAGTCATCGTGTTTCATGCTCTGCAAGCACACGCAGGGTGTTGTAAGGAGGCGGCTTATGACTGGCTGCAGAAGGACTTTAATCCAGGACAAGTTCTAGGTATGCTGTGTAGAGGTGCCTTTAAAAGTACATCCAAAAGTCAGCATCTGTCTGGCACCAGAATCTTGTCCCAGCAAACCATATCCTGTGCAAAGACTTTGAAAGAAGATGGATTTTGGGGAACGTGTCCTGGAACAAGCTGAAAACACAAGCTGAAACTGCTGATATGACTCCTTTCTGAACCGGACATGCAAGACTTCCTGAAGCTGTCGTTATATAGGATAAAAAAGATGACTATTTAGCTAAAAAAAGCATGAAAAATTGTAGTTCCTCAAACATGATGCACATGACATCTTTCTCTCCTCTATCTTGCCTTAGCGCTCTCTTCTTCTCTGGCCACATCAAACCACCTCAGGTGAGTCATCATGATCAGCCAGAGCCAAGTCTCCATTTGGGTAGCCGTGGCAGTCACGCTGAGGTACCCTGAGCATGTTGAGCATCACCACACTCCCACCTGAGAACACCCACCCTGCAAAGCCAGCACACTTACCAACACTCTGGGCATCTTGGTCTGACTGACACGTCAGCTTACCCAGAATTTTCAGGGGCATTTCATCATCTAGTGCAAACTCCAGAATTTCTCTCTGAAAACGAGGATGAAAGGAGCGGGAGAAGGAAGCTAACTCCCAAGGGAGCTGATAGCAGGGCTGACATTGCTTAAAATAACTGCTGCAGCCTAGAACAGCATAGAGGGGCTTTCCCAGCTAAGTCAAGACCAGCAGTGGTGGAAATGCAGGCAGGGAGGGAAGAGCTCAATGGTGCCAGCTGTGGTGCTGTTCTGTCTGTACAGAGCTCAGCCTCCTGCCAAAGAGCCAAGCCTGCCAGTCTGGATGGCTGTACCCATCACACCTCTTGCAGAAAGAATGAACTCTTTCCTCCTCATTCTCCAGGCAGCACGTCACGTCCACCTCTTCACTCAGATGTCCACCGGATCACTTGACTTTGGAGTCCCTCTGCTTTCCAGTTGCTCCATACAACACTGAAGCCCCACGTTCCCACTGCAATATTTGTTTCTGGTATGAAGCTCAGGTGGATGGGCTGCTTCCCAGTAACAGTGACATTCCCTTCCCACCCCTTCCTACCAAACACTTACACACACACCCTTTTAAGAAAACCCTTTGTAAAGAACAAGAGCATTACTGCAGGGCTCCAAAACCTGCAACCTCATCTAGAATTGCGAGATTATGAAAACATGACAGTTTCCCAGCAAATTTCAACAGTCGGTTCGTCATCACATTAACATGCTATCCAGTCATGATTTTTCTCTTGTTCTCCAAAAACCCCTTTTAATGATAATTATGTTCCTTGCAATACAGTTACAATGGTTTCCTCCCCTACTCACCTTCATGCTTGGGAAGAAAGACAGTCAGACTTTGCTGGCTCTTTACGTTCTTGGTAACAGAACTCGTTTTCTTTCACATTCTAAACATCTCATTGCATTAGCTCTGAACCTCAGACTGAACCAGCAGCAGCACTTGCATCTTCCCTACACTGTGGCTGACTACAGCCTACAAACATCACCTGGCACAGCATCCACAACATTCCAAACTCCTTCAGATTCACAATAATTTAATAGCTTTCTAGTAGGGAGACCTAATGTGTTGCTAGGAGTGTAACTGACAGACATTCACACACATCCACTCTTATAGGCAAAATAGAGAAGTATAACAAAATCTACTAATTTTGTGGTCCTGAAGTTTAATGATTTTCATCCGGTTCTCCACATTTGCCAGAAGCTGCATGTACATGATGACAAGTTTTTCAAAGGCATCATCACCAACAAAAGCTGCTGCTTGTTTGCTTTCCATTTTGAAATCAAGGTCTCCCAGCCCTTGATCTTTGAGTACATTCTTAACAAAGAGAAATAAAACTTGTGATACAGAGAGAAAGAGTAAGTTCACGGATAAATACCTGTGAAGTGTGCCTGGCGGCTGATGAATTTTTATATCATTCATCCCTTTAATTTCTCATTGGACCTCTGTGTACTTCGGGCATTCATAGGACTGGATGAGTAGCACTGCCCGCCATGCTTATTTCTGTATTGCATAGATGAAGTACTTTTCCTCTTCCTTTAAAAGTGCTACCAGATAATTTTAGCTAATGCCTGCTTCCTTTTCCCCTTGGAGGAATCGTAAACAAATAGTCACGATTCATCTTCTCCACCCTGGTCACAGTGTGTGCACTCTGCTTGTTTTGCCTCATTCTTCTCTTTTTTCCAAGCTAAGAAAAGTTTAATGTATTTGCACAGAAGTAGTTTCATGCCTCTAATCATCCTTTATTATAATTTTCTAGCTCTGTTAAACCCTTCCAAGATGAGACCTACACACATATATAAGGTGGAAGCGTTGTGGGTTTTACAGCATCGCAATCCTGTTTTCTATGCTGGTGAGTGTTGAGATGCAGAACTTCCCTGAGTGTGAACAGCAAATCTGGGGCCCATTGATCCTGTATCTGTGTCTCTGATTTCCCCCTCACCTCCCAGGTTGCTCTGTTTGTTTTACATCTGTGCACATGGCTTTTTGCAGATCCTTTTGATAACATAAAGCAGTAAGCTTAGTGCAGTGGCCTGGGACCTGCGTACCCTCCACACACAAATCGAACCACGAAGAGCAACATCAGAAGACCTATAGAGCAGTCCGTAACTGGTGTTTCTGAAGAGGTTTGCATTTTCATTGCAGAGATTGTTAAGGCTCCACAAATTGTGGTGGAGCAGAAATTGCTTGTCCAGCCTAGTTTCTAGAGGCAAAGGTGAATAGAAAGATACATTTTGCCTGGATGAAGATACTCTTCAGGACTGCTACCTGTAGAGCACTGTTGGTTCTCACACAGCACCCCCTACTTCATATTCAGATTCCTGGGTGTTTCCAACACAGTCACATTCATTGGGGTTTTTGTTTATTTCTTCAGATCTTTTGTTTTCCATGGGTTCTGTCACATAGTTGTCTTCAGTGGAGATTATGGGTTCCTCATAATGACCAGTACTTTCATACACTGAAGGTGTTGCTCTTGAGTTATGGCTGAAATCGAAATACAGTATGAAAGAAGAGTTGCAGCCTGAGTAGACAAAGCATCAAAAACCCAAAGCATGTTTTGTTGGGGTTTTTTTTCTGCTCTGATACAGCCCCAAAATACTCATCAACAGGTTAGATAAAGGCTTATACTCACAATTTTACTTCATAGACTTGAGCTGGAAAAGAATCATCAGAAATGTGTGTCAATAATTTGCATTTATATTCTTAAAAAATAAATGCTACCATGTCTCTTCTTGACACAAGTGGAGCGGGGCAGGCGCGGAGCAGGCAGCACCTGCCCCCTGGTGCGCAGTGCCCGCAGCCATCTCTGCCCTGGCCCAGTGCTGGCCTCTGGGTCTCTGCTCCACCAGCGCCCATCTGGCCCTGCCTGGCTGCTGCAGCTGCCTCTCCCTGAGGAAAAGGGGCTTCTCTGTCCCCTCAGATTCCAGTGCCTATTTTGATCCAGGCACGTTCTGACTGAGTGCCCCGAGCTGCGAGCACAGTATCAGCCCCCTCCCCCAAAACCCTCACAGGTAAAACCAAGCTGGGCATGCACAACATGTTTGAATTTTCCACAGTGTTCTACTCACAGTCTTTGGGCTTTCTAATGCAAACGATAAGAAAGACGACAAGGAAAACCACAGCGCCGCAAACCACAGCGATCAGGATGATCAGGTACAGGGGCAGGGGAGTCCTCTGGGGATCTGGAACAATACAGCAGAAGACCCTCAGACACTAATTTTGGGGCTGAAGGTGCTGACTGTTGCTAATCTCATTCTTCGCTTTGTTTTGCTCTCCACTTACTCTGAGTTGTATAATTCTTTTCTGGATATCCCACAGCATTCTCAGAAGTCGTTACAGTTATGGGCAGACCTGCAAAGCAAACAGGCGTGAAAGGCTCACAGGGTGTTTCCAGTCCTCCTTTTAGCACTGGAAGAGCTGGGGTTACAGCTGAGGGATTAAAAGAGGAGGTCTCCATCACCTTTACAAGGCAGTATAAACAGACAAACTCTAGAAATGAGTACTGTATATACACTATCATATAGAGTGGATATAGTACTATATATATACAATAAACAAGTACTATAGATAGTATATGTACTATGTATATACAAACTATATATATACACACACGATATAAGTCTATACACACACGTGTAACAGCGGTGGAGCCCCATGGAGTCCAAGAGATTGCTGAGGTACCCCTGAACACCAGCTCCATCTGGCTTTTCCCTGTAAGACCAGTCAACAATTGTCTACGTCTTCCCTCAGCTCCTGCTCTTTAGCAGCTGATTTCCTCAACCTGCTGTGTGTTCCACAAGCAGACCTACTCTAGCTTAGGTCTAAATCCCAACATCCCAGAAAAAGGCACTGGAAATGACAAAGTCAAAACAACTGTCCTTGGCAGGGCAGGCTGTTTCCAGGCAGGTCTGAAGCAGCTTTTGCATCACCTGTACCTGTCACTAGCAGTACTACCTTTGGCTCCTGCTTTGGCAGCTTTCATTCAAGGCCAGAAAATAGGAAAAAAAACC
>WEIS01016391.1:6307-19699 GCA_013389965.1 Todus mexicanus
AGAGGAGAGGATTTTCTTTGCCTTGATGGTGAAACTTACGCCTGGAAGATTTTTTTTGGGGTGGATACAAGTCGACACCGATGGGTGCAGCCCCACTACATTGTGCCCAGCTCCTGAGAAGGATTTAAAAATTCCACCTGGAAAACGTCGCGGCCATAAATCAGCGGAGAGGTTGAAGGCATTACGGGGAGGGGGGAAATTAATGTGTTTTGGCTGGTGGGCAACAGGTTCACCAGCTTTTTCCCATTAATCAAGAAACACATTTGTACGACATCTACTTTGCGTTAACAAAACAATAGGTGTTTTGAGTAGGACGGGGTGCCAAAAGTGGTTGGTTTTCGTATGTATTTGGCTTATTCTAGTAGATGGGAGACGCACACACCTCCCTTCAGCCTTCTGCCAGGCGTGGCTGATCAGCGACGATGGTATTTTTAACAAATAAATAAAATAAACCGGTACCGTCTCCCACCCAGCTTGCCTTGGCTCTGGCTTGGTGCTTGTGTTAATACGGTTGGTTCACTTGAGGAAAACGCTTAGGTTTTTTTTTCTTGCTGTGTGGTTTTGGGGGAAGGTGACGTGGCTCGTGATGGGTGCTGTCGGGTTTGTAGGCAAGCTGAGCATCGTTCTGCAGCGTCGCCATGCCCACCTCTGCTCCTGAAGACCAGTAAGTCCCAGCAGAAATGGACACTGCGTGGGGTTTGGGTTTTTTTTTGGTCTGGACCTGGGAGCTCTCCCTGTTTCAGGATTGTCATCTTGGCTGCTCCACCACCCTCTGGTGTCTCCTGCAAGGTTTGAATGCGGTCAGCATTGCATCTCTGAGGGCGTTTGCTGTTGGACATGTGTCCTACGGGCTTTTTGGGGAGCTTGTTTCTCCCTCCCGTGGTTAGACAATGGCATCCGTCACTGCCAACGTCAGAGGTGGCCTCTGAAGCAGCGAGTGGTTGCTCTGTGGCTTCAGCTGATGTTCTATGAAGCCATGTGTGGGGTTTATTTTTATTTTTTTTGCGAAATTTTTGGCCACTCCAGGTGACAGGATCAGGTGAGATGAGCAAACCTCCGGCTGTGGCCCAGGCTTTGATTTGGACCCCTGCCATGGATTTGGAAGGTTTCTTTCCTCCTGGTTGTTTCTTCAAGCAAATGTGAGACAGAGCAGAAGGTAGATAAATAAAGAAATAATAACAATAAAAGGTTTGTAAATGCAGCCAGGTGTAGCTGTTATGGGTGCCGTGGCTTCCTGCAAGCTCTGCTTTGCTGGGGTGCAGGTAGGAAAGGGGTTAATCCAGGTGTCAGGTAGGACATGTGCTGCTGGGGCTGGAGGGTGGCCAAATCCACCTTCTCCCCATCTGTTTTGGATTAAGGCCAAAAAAACAATAACCCCTCCGTGGCAAAACCACCTGCAGCTCTGGGGCTGATGAGGTGGAGGTGGAGGAGGAGGTGGTGGTGGCAGTGGCAGTGGTGGCAGCGGCGGGATCACCTCTCCCCAGCCCCCATGGGTGGGTGCACGTTGCAGTGAATGATTAACTTCTTCAGGCCGAGGAATTGCTTCATCCAGAGAATTTTTTTCTGACCTTTTAGGGGACTATTGTCTCCTGGGAAGCTGTTAGTAAACATAATTAACGAGCAGGGCTTTGAAGGCACTGCGTGTGCTCCCGTCCTGCGACGTGTTCCCGAGCGATGCCGCCGAGATACTGAAAATCCCATCCCTGGGAGGTTTTGAAGCTGGTGTGATTTCTGTGCCACCCGCTCAGGGCTGTCAGGAGGGTGGGTTTGGTGTTTATTTTTTTTCTTTTTCGGAGGCTTAAATTAACTTCAGACATGCAAAAGAGGGTGAGAAAGTGCTACGGTTAGAAAGAACAGATTTGGCTGGTGGAGGAGTTTCAGCTGGTGGGTCCCCATCCCCGGTGTCTTGCACCCCTATATCTGCACTTTCACAATTCCGGGGCTGTGTGTGTCTGTCCCAGTGTCATTTAAATTTAGGGATGCTTTAGGCTTTGGGTATTACCTCTGGTTTTGTTGAAGCTCGCAATACTGGAGGTCTCCCCTCCTGGCTGGAAGGAGATACTGGTCTGGGGCTGCTTCTCTCCTGCCGTGGTTTTGCCTTTCAGCCCAGTGGGATGGGGTCAGAGCAAGTCACTCGTCTGGCAGCAGCCTGGTTCTCAGCTTTGGCTATGGCTCGCTGGTTTCAAAATAAGGTGGCAGTGACATCTGCAGAAGCAGGGGCATCTGGTGCGGTGTTGCCAGCATCTAAAAGGAGAAACAGTCCATTGTACGAGAGCATCCCAGGTTAGCTGAGCTCTGATATCCATTAGCTGCAAAGCGTGTGGCTTTTGTGCAATTTCAGGAGACAAAAAAAACCCCCAAAACTTTCTGAAAGCAAAGGTTAAAAGATGCTGCAAAGTTTATTTTTGGTCTTTTTCTTTTCTTCTTTTTTTCTTTAAGACGAGCAGGGGAAAAGCATGCAGGAAATTTAGGGATCTAGGCAAGTACAGAGCCCCTTTGTTTTTAATTAGCTACGTTGTTTTTAATTGCTACTATGCTTGATACATAACCCAGCCTAAACAAGAATAGCTTATTGAATGGGGGACTGACTATGAAAGGCACCGTGAGGAGAAGGGCTGTTCTTCACAGTTGATATATTTGTATTTCAGTGCTTCATTTAATAAGTCTGTTTCCCCAGGGGGCTGTAGCAAGTAAATCATGCCAACAGATTGTTCTCTGCGAAACTGGCTTATTTTTGTAATTAGCAAGACGTTAAAGCTGTAACTGCATCGAAAGCGATCTGGGTAAGGAGTTAACGTGGAAGAATTAGTAAGCAAAATGTAATACTTATTGTTTGATAACCTTTGTGTTGATTGAATTGGTTTCCGGATGGTTTGTTGGCTGCGATAATCCGTTTTTCTGGAGAGCCATAAAATGGGAGAGAAATTCAGCAGGTGTTCCCAGAGAGGGTAGGAAGGTGTGGGGTTTTTGGGGGAGCAGAACTTTTTGGGAATCACATCCGCATGGCCGGGTGGGCCTGGTGGAGAAGGCTTGCTGGGGGGTTAAAGCCATCCTTGCTCATCACCAGAAACTGTTGGGATTTCCCATGCTTTATTTCTCTTTTCTCCTTTGTTTTCCAGTTATATGAAAAATACGGCGTCACCATGAGTGGAGTATTGAAAAGGAAGTACGAAGAGCTGGGAGATGACAGTACCTACTGCTCCTCCTCCTCCTGCTCCCCCCTCTCCTCCTCGGCATCCTCAGGCTGGGAGTCAGACGAGGAGAGCTTCCACGGAGAGCTAAAGCCCAGCTCTGCCTTAACGTCCAGCTTCACCCGTGAGTATCTCCAGCAGCCCCTTTCCTGGGATCGGACATGCCTGTGCACGGATTTTTTGTGGCATGGTGCTGGGTCATGACCACGCAGAGACCCCCTTGGAGCGCACCTTTGCAGGTGGACGCGGCCGTAACGCCAGCTCCCTGGCATTACCCCAGTTTATCTGGTCTTTATAAAGAGCCGGCATGCTCAGGGTAGTCTTCCTCAGCCCTTCCTCCCAGCATTTATCGTTCCTTTTTAATGTTTTTTGCTGAAGCCCAAATTTCTGGGAGTAGAAACCCAAGGACGTGGATGTGCAGAGGCACGCAGGTGCCTCCAAGCCAACGCTGTAGGACTATCCCACCATCCCTCAATCCCCTGCCAAGCTATTCCACAGGCAGAAACTAAACAAGACAGCAAAGGGCTCCTAACGCTGGTTTTTAAAAATGATTAACCAGCGGCGTAATTACCATTTCAGAAGTCGTTTCCTACGTAAGTCGGGTACTTTGCCAAAGAACACGACGCGTTTGACATTGCCTTCGCTGTTCGTACAGATAAATGCTGTTTTGTTTTCCCAGCGATATCAAGGGTTTGAGAGCTTTTAGGAACACGCGCAGAAGGCAAGGTTGTAAAATCCTTTATCTGCCACGTGAAGGGAAAAATAAAAAAAACCCCTACAATAGGGGAACATCTTCACAGAGGAGAAATAGTCCAGCCTAGTAAATTATACTGAACACTCACTGTATATAGCAGTTAAGGTCCACTTAGCAGACATACACAAACACGCAGTGGTCTGAAAAGGCTTTAGAAGTCTTGTAATAATAAAGAGTCTCATTCTTGCTTGTCTTCCCAGGTTTTGTGACAAAACAATGAACTTTTTGTATTCTCTGGCTCAATTGGAAAAGGGTCAGGAATGAGAAAACAATTTCAGAGGAGGGGTGCGGGGAGAAAGAAGCAAATGCCAAAGTGCAGCAGCTCAGCCGGTAGATGATCGTGGTGGTTAACGTGCCTTTTGATAAAGAGCTAATGTTTTAGAAGATTGAGTCAAGGTTATTATGAAAATGCAACGCTCAGTGCAAAGATACCATCAAAGCGACTGCAGAGCCCAGTGTGAAACCCTCAGCTCTTTAGCAGAAGCTGCTGACGCAGCTGGGTGAACACTGCTTTTTTTTTTTTTTTCTCTTCTTCTTTTCGTATGTAACTGAAATGCTATATTTCAGCAAACAAAACTTGTGAAATACGGGTGCAGCTAACTGTCCGGTCTTGCACTTTCACAGTTTTCAGGGCCAGCCAAACCAGTCGAGCCCCTTAGGTTTTCGGCAGTCTTTTTTTGGTTGGCTGCGGCTCTGCTGTTAGCAAGGCTCAGATCCCAGCTCTGCAGGAGTCACCCATCCTTTCTGGGTTATTTTTTCCCCATATTCTCCATGGTGCCAACCAAGATAGCCATGCATCAGCAGAGAANTTATGCTCTGCTGCACATGAAGAATAAGCAAATATATGTTTCCTGGAGGAAGTCAAGCGAGACAGAGAAGCAGCAGCCGTTTCTTAGGGTGAATCCGAGCGGTGACTCCAGTGCATCGGGACTTGGCTTAGCTTCTTCTCCATTCTCATGCCACCTTTGAAGTGTTAGATCCTAAAACGCCAGAAACCATCAAGCAACGTTGTAACTTTGTCCCATCCTGTCCCTGTTGAGAGAATAATTGCAAGTCCTGCCTGCTTGCAACATTTACAGCCCAGTTGTAATATTTCTATCCTGTCTGCAGGATGGCAGTACTGACTTTGTGCCTTTTTTTTTCATTTTCTTCCTTCCCTTGTTTTTAGCCACATCCATCCTGAAGAAATCCAAGCGGCTAAAGAAGAACAATGTGGAGTTTGACCGGGTCACTGTGTTTTACTTCCCACGCTGCCAGGGGTTCACGAGCGTGCCTAGTCGCGGGGGCTGTACCCTGGGGATGGTGAGCAAACACAGCTCCTCTCGGCAGTTCACGCTAGCGGAGTTTTCAAAGGAGCAGGAAAATGTTCGTCGGAAGAAGCTCGAAGAGAAGTTAAAAGAAGAGAAGTTGGAAGCCTTGAAATGGAAAGTGAGTAGGAGCTGGGTTGGCAAGGAGCTGGTGGGTGTTGTTAGTCAATGACCTGGGGGCATCGGTCCTTAACCCTGTTTGGGTCTCTAGAAAACACAGACTCTGCTGTGGGGTTCTCAGCTCAGTACTCCACCTTTGAAAAGTGATGGAAAAGACACTGAGCTCCGTATGTCAGATACCTGTCAGGTTGGACTCTTGCAAGTCTCCCTCTTTAGAGACTTTCAGAACCCGCCTGGGCACATTCCTGTGTGGCCTGCCCTAAGTGACCCTGCTTTGCCAGGGAGGTTGGACTCAATGATCTCCTGAGGTCCCTTCCAACCCCCACCATTCTGTGATTCTAGGTCTCTGGGGGCTTTGAGACAGATGTGGGTCCTGGGGTCAGCCACCACGAGCGGCAGATCCTTCTTGTTTTGCCTGATGACTGTGTCCCAAACAGATCCCTAATGCTTTGCCCATTTTTTGCCCTTAGCTAACCATGAATGGCACGAAGGAGTCCGAGGAGGCCAACCAGCTCACCATCGAAGACATCTCCGACGATGACATTGACGTCAGCAACGTGGACCTGGAGGACGGCTTCTTTCTCCAGCCCTACCCTGCCAAGAAGAGACGCGCTCTGCTGAAAGCCGTGGGAGTGAAGAAGATCGACAAGGAGGAGAAGCGGGAGCTGCACAACATCCGCCTGTCCCGGGAGGACTGTGGCTGTGACTGCCGGGAGGTCTGTGACCCAGAGACCTGCAGCTGCAGCTTGGCAGGCATCAAATGTCAGGTACTGCCCTGGTCTCTGGGCATGGGGGAAAAGCTGGGGCTCTGGCTGGTGTGTACGTTAAAGCAGGGGGGTCTTGAGCAGGCAGGACAGAGTTAGGGCTCCCTGTAAAATGCATCTGTTCCCACCTGCGCTCAGAGGGAAGCAGGTGAGAAGAGCTCTTGGAGATGCTCCCCAGGCTGCGAGGCTTCCCAAATCAGGTGTGCAGCCATCCCCACACTGTCTCGTGTGAATGCGCTCACCCTGTCCATCATCCATCCCTGCGACACTCTCACCTGCTCGCTGTGGCAGGTGGAGAGAGATGAGCCACGTGGGAATGGCTTAACAAACGAAAGCTTCTTGTTCCTCATGTGAGGCTGCGATTTCTCCTCCTCCCCCTCGTTTTATTTTATTTTTGTTTTCCTTTGGTGTGTGTCAACTCCTGGGTGCTCTCGGGTGAGCGTGGGAGTGTCAGCTGAGCGTCAGCCCCCAGCCAGCTCTGCAGACCACCTGCGAAGTTGGATGAATCCCTTTAGATTTAATTAACTTACTGTATTTTTCATTTTATTTTGTGTGGGTACCTGCCCAGCTGCGTTTTGGGGGGCCCATATTCCCTCTTCTGAGTGCTGCTCGCTCCCTCGATGCCACGGTTGCAGGCTGGGGATGGAGTAAGGTGGGGGCACACAGGCAGACGGCTGCTCGATGTGTGTGTCGCAGCTCCCCTCTAGTGGCTGTTGCTAACAGGGACATAAGGGTGCCGCAGATTCTGGTTGCACAATTTGTCCTTGGCTCAGTGCAGAGCAGAAGCTCATGATACGGATCAGGTATTAGATATCATGATGCAATATAGAAAAAATCAGGCTTGCCCCCTGATGTCTTCTTTTGGAGTGTTATATTTTGGTTTTTGTTGTAGAATTGCTTTGGTTGGAAGAGACCTTTAAGATCATAGAATGGTTTGGGTTGGAAGGGACCTTAAAGAGCATCTAGGTCCAACCCCTGTGTCCTGGGCAGTGACACCTCCCACTAGACCAGGTTGCTCAAGGCACCATCCAGCTTGGATTTTAACACATCCGGCGCTGGAGCATCCACAGCTTCCCTGGGCAACCTGTGCCAATATGTCAACACCCTCAGACTGAAGAATTTCCTTCTTATTTCCTTCGGTTATTTCCTTCATCGATTCCAGCCATTAACCCAGCACTGCCTGGTCAAGCCAGGATTCTCTTGGCCTTCTTGGCCACCTGGGCACACTGCTGGGCTTTTGGAACCTCTTAACTTTCTTCAGTTGTACTGAAATCCAACTTCTTAATGACAAGCCTTCAAAAGAGCAAGGTGTCTTTCATTATTTTTAGGGTGGGTTGTTTGTTTTTTTTAAACCCCTCAGCTGTTAGTTGGCTTCTCAGGATGGGTGAGTCACGAGCAGTTTTCATTTTCCATTGCTGGGTTCGATTCTAACCCTCTACCTCTGCTTCTTCCCACTCCAGATGGATCACACCTCCTTCCCCTGCGGCTGCACCAAGGACGGCTGTGGCAACACCGAGGGCAGGATCGAGTTCAACCAGGCTCGTGTGCAGACCCACTTCATCCACACCATCATGAAGCTGGAGCTGGAGAAGCAGCAGCAGAGCAGGGAGAAGGTGGTGGAGGCTGAGCCCCCTTTTCGGGAGCGGCTCTCGCCGTTGGGATGCACAGCAGCGAAGAGCTCCTTGGAGGAGCGTGCGGTGCCGCTGGCACCTGCCTTCCAGTTCAGCCCCGACCTGGAGGCCCTGGGGGAGAACAGCTGCAGCAGCGACATGACGGACTCCTCCATCTCCTCCCACCCCAGCGAGGACCTGGAGGAGCCCTACGAGAGCCTCCCCTCCGACAAATCACAGTCGGATGTGGACGACGACGGCTTGGCCCGCATCCTCCATTTCAATGACTCGGATGCTGAGGAAGAGAGTGGCCACGGCCAGGATAACCTGAGCTGCTTCCACCCCTCTGACTTCTTCATCGAGGACCACAGCAGTGAGGCCAAGCCTGTCCCCGGCCACTTGTCCCACCTCTCTGAGTGCCTGGATGAGAACGCCAACCAGGACAGCGGGGGTTTGCTGGAGGATGCTGCCCACGCGCGGTGCGATGGGCTGTCCTGCTGCGCCTCATCCCCGGCTGAGCCCTGCTCCAAGAGCTACGCCGACCTCAGCCTTTCTTCTGACTCCTTGGATTTCTTCCAGTCCTTCTCGGACTATAACTTGGGACCCCTTTACAACTCCTTAAAGGAGTACGAGAACCTTGATAACTTCTCAGCGTTACAGTTTCAGTTGCCTAATTTCCCCGGCTTCCCTCAAGCTGGAGATCAGGGCTCCTGTTTCTTGGAGTCCCTCATTGGTTTGTCCGAATCCGTCCCTGAAACCCCGGCCCCTTTCACAGACAATCAACTTTTGGAGGATGCCATCAAGTCATCACTGATGGAGACAGTGAAAGTGTGAAATGCCCGTGTGGCTCAGGTGGCAAAGACCGGCACCGAAAATGGAAGAACAGTCGGACGGGCGAACTTTCACTGATAGGGTGATGGGCTACTCAAATATAAGGAAGGAAAACCCCAACAACAACAACGAAGACTTTCTAAGCAAACAAACTATTTTTGGTCTTTATAGAACTTGGACGTTTTGACAATACTGCAGCTACAATCAGTTCTCTCGCAGTTTGTGCAAAAATTTCTAAACTTTCATGATGGGTTGGGGGTGGGGAGGGAGGGGAGAAAAGACTTTCGCCTATGAATTCCCTTGTGTTTTGTATGAAAAGCCCCGTTGAGAAATGCTCCTCGCTAACGTCGCCAGTCGTAACACGCGACCCCTTCTAGAAACGTTTCAGTGTTGCAGGAACTTTTTAAGACAACTTTTTGAAGCTATATTTATTGTGAAAAATCCGTGGTTTGCGTAAGAGTTCGCCCAAACACGCTCTTACGTTTAAATCAGGCAAGGTTTACAGAAGAGATCCATACACTATATCCATAATCATTCTTCATCTATTTATTGCGAATTCCGGAATTTTAACTAGCCACCGAAGCTTGAACTAGCATGGAACCTTATTTAAATTGGTGATACCTCAGATGTATTATGTGTACAATCATTTTGTTATTATTTTTGTTTTGCATAATATATCTGTATTTATTTATTTTCTACCTGTAGTACATGAATAGCACTGTGGTTTATCGAGGACCTGGAAGGGCAATAATGTCCAGAGCAGCACCCATTGTAAAGATGACCCTAGTTTTTCTCAGTCTGAAATATGTCCGCTGTTTGGTCATCACTTCACATTTCTGAAAGAAAGAGATGGGAGGGATGAGATGGGGGAAAATGTTCTTGCAACGTCCTTCGGTTTCTATCAGCCCTCCAGTAGACATGATGATGGTGTCTGATCTCCGTAATATCACTGTGGAGAGCAAACCAAACCAAACCTTCAGCTATTCAACAAATAACACGAACTAGCTCTATTTAAACAAACGAAACACCAACTCCCTTTTCATAAATTATTTTCTAATTTATTTAATTTCCTAAGGATTTGGCCATGAGATCTTTCCTGATCAATTATGGTGCCTGAATATGCAGAGGAACCATTAGCAGTGGTGAGGATGGATATAATGAGAAGGATCTTTGCAGCCCTGGAGGGGCTTTAGGAGAGCAAAGCCACCAACAATAGCCTGAGCTCGCGCTCCTCAGCAAGTGCTCCTTAGGTCTCCCCAACATCAAGGGTATAACAGCTCCAAAATCTAGTGGGTCAGACTGTTTATACTGATTTTTTTTCTTTTTTATATAGGTGATAAAGCAAAATAGATGGATATGAAGGTTATTGGGTTATTTATCCCCTGAGGATGGTTTTCGAGGGAATTGAAAGTGAATGCCTAAAAACAAAGCTGAAAACTTGAAGGGTTTTGCTTTTTTTAAAACGAGAGAAATCATCGTATTTAAGAAGGTTACCGGAGGTCCTCTTGGCCTCCTGCTATTTAAGCCAGTCTGAGAACGTGACACTATTTGGCCATGAGATGTAACTGGACAGCAAATCAGTGATACACTAAGTGCCTACGCCAGCGAGATGAAAAAAACCCCAACCCAAACCCGGCTTTAAAACCTTTTGGCTTTGAATCCCTCCTTGGAAAAGGTGAAGTTCGGTGATGGGGTTACCAACATTCCTGGCTCTGGTGTCTCATCCCTGCTGCCCTGAGAGCAGGATGCTGGTGGGAGCTCCTGGAAGCGCAGAGACACCCCAGATAGGGGCAAAAAACCCCTCAAAATACGGATTTGGGGACTTTTTGCATTGGCTGAACCATTCTATGATTTATATCCCCAATGACAGGGATGGTGCTCGTGGGTACCTGCTACTCGAGAGGTGCCTCGTGCAAACCTGCCGGCAATTTAGGCAAACTCCTGGCGTACGAATATGGCAAAGGCTGGGTTGCTGGGGTGTGGGGTTTTTTTTAAATCATTATTATTATTACTATTTAATTGTACATCTTCTCTGGTATTGAGCCGGTCAGCTTGGAAGCGGAGCTGACCCGCCGCGTCCTCCCGCGAAGCATCACCCCCCAGGGGCCTCCCCGCCGGCAGGAGGGCGACTGTAGGAATACTACTGGCAGATGGAGGATTTCCTGGAGATATATATATAATTATTATTATTATTTTTGTTGCTGTCGTCATTTCTTTAGACTGAAAAAATCCCCTTCAGTTATCTCCTAGGTGGTAGTTTCTCTCCTTCAGACTGCATCCAAAATACTGACAGTTGAAAGCCTGGTACCGTTCTGTATTTATTGGCACTAATATATTTGATAACATTCCTAGGTTTCTCTGCATATATATATATATATTTATATATATATAAAATATATACATATATTTTATANTAAGCAAACAAACTATTTTTGGTCTTTATAGAACTTGGACGTTTTGACAATACTGCAGCTACAATCAGTTCTCTCGCAGTTTGTGCAAAAATTTCTAAACTTTCATGATGGGTTGGGGGTGGGGAGGGAGGGGAGAAAAGACTTTCGCCTATGAATTCCCTTGTGTTTTGTATGAAAAGCCCCGTTGAGAAATGCTCCTCGCTAACGTCGCCAGTCGTAACACGCGACCCCTTCTAGAAACGTTTCAGTGTTGCAGGAACTTTTTAAGACAACTTTTTGAAGCTATATTTATTGTGAAAAATCCGTGGTTTGCGTAAGAGTTCGCCCAAACACGCTCTTACGTTTAAATCAGGCAAGGTTTACAGAAGAGATCCATACACTATATCCATAATCATTCTTCATCTATTTATTGCGAATTCCGGAATTTTAACTAGCCACCGAAGCTTGAACTAGCATGGAACCTTATTTAAATTGGTGATACCTCAGATGTATTATGTGTACAATCATTTTGTTATTATTTTTGTTTTGCATAATATATCTGTATTTATTTATTTTCTACCTGTAGTACATGAATAGCACTGTGGTTTATCGAGGACCTGGAAGGGCAATAATGTCCAGAGCAGCACCCATTGTAAAGATGACCCTAGTTTTTCTCAGTCTGAAATATGTCCGCTGTTTGGTCATCACTTCACATTTCTGAAAGAAAGAGATGGGAGGGATGAGATGGGGGAAAATGTTCTTGCAACGTCCTTCGGTTTCTATCAGCCCTCCAGTAGACATGATGATGGTGTCTGATCTCCGTAATATCACTGTGGAGAGCAAACCAAACCAAACCTTCAGCTATTCAACAAATAACACGAACTAGCTCTATTTAAACAAACAAAACACCAACTCCCTTTTCATAAATTATTTTCTAATTTATTTAATTTCCTAAGGATTTGGCCATGAGATCTTTCCTGATCAATTATGGTGCCTGAATATGCAGAGGAACCATTAGCAGTGGTGAGGATGGATATAATGAGAAGGATCTTTGCAGCCCTGGAGGGGCTTTAGGAGAGCAAAGCCACCAACAATAGCCTGAGCTCGCGCTCCTCAGCAAGTGCTCCTTAGGTCTCCCCAACATCAAGGGTATAACAGCTCCAAAATCTAGTGGGTCAGACTGTTTATACTGATTTTTTTTCTTTTTTATATAGGTGATAAAGCAAAATAGATGGATATGAAGGTTATTGGGTTATTTATCCCCTGAGGATGGTTTTCGAGGGAATTGAAAGTGAATGCCTAAAAACAAAGCTGAAAACTTGAAGGGTTTTGCTTTTTTTAAAACGAGAGAAATCATCGTATTTAAGAAGGTTACCGGAGGTCCTCTTGGCCTCCTGCTATTTAAGCCAGTCTGAGAACGTGACACTATTTGGCCATGAGATGTAACTGGACAGCAAATCAGTGATACACTAAGTGCCTACGCCAGCGAGATGAAAAAAACCCCAACCCAAACCCGGCTTTAAAACCTTTTGGCTTTGAATCCCTCCATGGAAAAGGTGAAGTTCGGTGATGGGGTTACCAACATTCCTGGCTCTGGTGTCTCAGCCCTGCTGCCCTGAGAGCAGGATGCTGGTGGGAGCTCCTGGAAGTGCAGAGACACCCCAGATAGGGGCAAAACCACCCTCAAAATACGGATTTGGGGACTTTTTGCATTGGCTGAACCATTCTGTGATTTATATCCCCAATGACAGGGATGGTGCTTGTGGGTACCTGCTACTCGAGAGGTGCCTCGTGCAAACCTGCCGGCAATTTAGGCAAACTCCTGGCGTACGAATATGGCAAAGGCTGGGTTGCTGGGGTGTGGGGTTTTTTTTAAATCATTATTATTATTACTATTTAATTGTACATCTTCTCTGGTATTGAGCCGGTCAGCTTGGAAGCGGAGCTGACCCGCCGCGTCCTCCCGCGAAGCATCACCCCCCAGGGGCCTCCCCGCCGGCAGGAGGGCGACTGTAGGAATACTACTGGCAGATGGAGGATTTCCTGGAGATATATATATAATTATTATTATTATTTTTGTTGCTGTCGTCATTTCTTTAGACTGAAAAAATCCCCTTCAGTTATCTCCTAGGTGGTAGTTTCTCTCCTTCAGACTGCATCCAAAATACTGACAGTTGAAAGCCTGGTACCGTTCTGTATTTATTGGCACTAATATATTTGATAACATTCCTAGGTTTCTCTGCATATATATATATATATTTATATATATATAAAATATATACATATATTTTATATATATATCCACACACACTTGGGGTTTTTTTTTAATGAATGACGTGGATGGACTCCTGCCTTCGTGGATTTTTTTTGTCTATAATTTATTCTTTATATTTGTGTTGGTGCCAAAAAAAAAAAAAAAAAA
>WEIS01016391.1:19744-38591 GCA_013389965.1 Todus mexicanus
TTTTTCTCTTTTTTTTTTTTTCTTTCCCCCCCAGGGCACTGAAATGTAAATACATAATTTTTTTGTTGTTGTTTTTTTCTTCTCGGTATCTGTGTAAAAAGTTGCCTGTTTAAACAGTTTAAAAACTGGGTATTTATTGACACAATCTGTAATTATCTAATGTATTGATTGAAACGCTTTGGTTTCAAACATAGCTTTATTTTAGCTTTCTTTGTGTATATATTGTGATTATGTTGCTTAAAGGTACAAGTTAAAGAAGAAAAAAAATGCTTTATTTTTACCTTATCCATTTGCATTTGTTTATAAAAAAGAAAAAAAAAAAAGCCTATTTGTCTACAGCTGCTGTCTCTCATTTCATCAAAGCAATATGAAGAAATTTCCATTACACTTTCAATAAAAGAACTTTGTTTGAATTTGGCAGCGTCTTCGCCCTCTTTCTCCTCAAAAACGTGGGTGACGGCTGCGTACGCTGCGCTGTAGGTCATAGCCCAGCCTTTTTTTTGGTTTGGTTTCGGCTTTTTTGGCCCCTTTTTGAAGCTGGCGGGTGCCCTGAGGTTCCCAACCCGAGTGGTGAAATGGGAGCAGGGCAGGAGCAGCCCTTGTTCCCAGCCTGGTGTCCTCCAAGAGGCTTCTCCTGAGTTTGGGGCCACTTGGTGCTTTTTTTACCTACCTCCCCAAAGCAGCCCAGGGAAGAGCATCCCCGCTTGCATTGAGCATTCCTCACTTGCATTGAGGAAAGGCACCTAGAGGGGCTGAGCACCAGCATGGGGTCCCTTCCATAATGCAAAATCCCCCGTAGCATCGATCCCTGATGTCAAGGAGGCACCTTCCCTGGAGGAGACATGGAGATGAGGTAGCTTGTCCATCCCTGCAGAGCTCTCTTCCATGTGTGGCAGCTGGAAAGGCAATGGGGGGGCTTGCTAGTATCCTCTCTAAGGTGTTTGCAGATCCATCACAGCCTCCATGTCACCTCAACACTGAAATGTAGCAGGGAACGCTACCAAAGCCCAATGAGGTCACACGGGAGAAATGCTTGGGGCAGCTGGAGGTGCCCCAAAGTTCCTCTTGAGTTCATCCAGAGGTGGGTCTCCTTGCAGATGGGCACCCAGTGCCAGCCCTTGCTTGCAAACTTTAAGCTAAACCAGCACATTTAAGCCAGGAGAGAGCCTGGGTTGGCAAGAGCAGGTTTCTCCCAGGGCTTGGGGCTAGAAGGGACCTTTTTGGCAATTTGCTTGAGTAATTTGAGGGCAAAAATGTGGTGCAACCCCTTGGTTGGCAGAGCAAGACCTGTGTCGTGGAGAGTGTCTGCTGAGGGTTCTGAAGTGCCTCCAGCCACTCAGCTGTGCCATGGCAATATCCCCAGCGCATCGCCCCATGGTGGCACTTGACAATTGTCCTGTTCAAGTTCCTTCCTGCTCTACCAGCGTCACCTGTGTGACACAACACCTTTTATCTTTTCCCTTAAAAAACGTAAAAATGGGTGCACGGGCCTGGGCTTTGGCTGTCTTGTTTCCCTGGCTTACTTGGCTTGGAGATGGTGGCTGCTCTTCTCCACAGGACAACAGAAAAGATAACGATGGTGGCAGCATCCTCATCACTGAGGAACGTACAGGAGAAATCTTGGGAAACCCTTGGGAACCTCTGGAAACCTCTTTCCCTGGTGGACTACAAACCATTTCTCCTTGCCCCACAGCACCCACGAGACGTGGAAGGATGAAACCAAATGAAGAATCAGCACCATCCTGGAGCCCAGGGGAAAAGCAGAGAAAATAGACTTGGTCCTGGTGACAGCAGGAAGCGGAGAAGAGGGTGAAGATGTGAGCCAGCCCATAGAGCAAAGGAAAAACTGAGTAAATCTCAGAAATCTGGACAGAGAAATGCACACCTAGCCCATGGGCTCGTGTCTGACAGCACAGGCATAAATTATAACCACTGGCATTGACCTGAATGCGAGGGAAATGGGCCCAAGAATACCATTGTCTAATTTTCCATTGGGAATCCATTGCTAACAGTTGCCATCTGCCCCCGGCGCAGAGAACCTCAATTAATTGAATAAACTATTTGTTACAAATTATTTGCTCGGCCGTAAAAGCAGCAATACTGTAAAAAGGCCCGTCCGTGGCTGTTCTGCAACGTGCAGTGAAGCCTGGCCCCAGTTTCCCCACCCAGAAGGATGGGTTTGGTTGTGGGGATTTTTTTCTTTCATGGGTTTTATGGCTTTAATTTCATTTTAGATTAATTATTTTCTGAATGGGAGGAGAAAAGCCGCCAGCATACGGCTCTGGGTGCTACACGAGGAGGTTTTCACCTCCCAGGGATGAGTTTGAGCGTGCCCCAGCAAAGGGTGTTGTGGCTCAGGGATACCACAACCCTCCCAGGGGACAGTGCCAGAACAGCCCTGAGATGCTGCATCCCATAAACGAGCCTCCAGCGCTGGCAGCTCCAAGGACAATCAGAGAATCATCATAGAATGGTTTGGGTTGGAACGGACCTTAAAGGTCATCTAGTTCCAACCCCCCTGCCATGGGCAGGGACACCTCCCACTAGACCAGGTTGCTCAAAGCCTCATCTGACCTGGGTTTGGACACTTCCAGGGTTGGGGCATCCACAGCTTCCCTGGGCAACCTGTGCCAGTGTCTCACCACCCTCACTATAAAGAATTTCTTCCGAGAAGAAGATTCCTAAAAGGGATTGTCCCTCTGCGAGTCACTGACATTAAAACCACGGCCACTCCACTTTTATGGGGCTGCATCTTAAAAGGGGTGAAACCAGCTGTAACGCTCAATAGCAAATTGGCCGTGGTAGGGCTGAGACCAGCTGACTTTTTGCACACACCAGGACAGACGTGCCCCAACCCCGTGACACAGAGCTGGGATTCACACCCCATTCGACAGCGGGCGGTGGTGTTCCTTCCCATCGCTGGGAATCAGTGATTCACTGACCCCAATTAATCCTGTGTCTGTGTTCCCCACCTTGCTTAGGGCTTCATCGCCCTCTTCACTTTCATTTATTTTCTTTTTTTTTTCCCTGTACACCTTGCCTGGTACACCCAGAGGCACGGAATTACTCATCGCCTACTTTCGTTTCATTTTTAGGTGCCTACAAGAGCTTGAACCACGTGTGCAGCCAGCAGACTAGAAAGCATTTATCTCCAGGTGGTGGAGCAGCCTCCGGAGAAGGAATGAGTCATTTGACCGACCCGTGGCCCCGCTGGGGACGGGGACAGGCTGCGACGTGAGGCGAGACTCCGCCAGACCTGGCGCCACACAGGAATGAAACACCCAAGGACGTTTCTTAGCAGCTATAAAATGACGTAGCGTAGGTAGGAAGGACTTTATCTCCAGCAGGGAAAATAAACCAGCCCAGGAGCTCCAGAGTAAGGTGAGGGCAGGGGCGGTTGGCTCTGCAGCAACGGGGACATTCCCATATGGCAGATCCTATTTGCGAAGGGCTTGTGTCGAGGAGGGAGCGTTGAGAAAAATGGATTTTCTCATCGCTTCTTTGGTCGGTAGAAGGAAAAGGTTTCACCACGTGGCCGAGCAGCGTGACGCTGCAGGGATAAGGTTGTCCCAGGCCTTCTGCAAAGGAAATAAAAGCACCCCAGGTGATGTCTCTGCATCCCTGCTGGCTTCAAGACCTCTGTCACTGTCACAGGTACTTTGTCCACCCGTGCACGTGCACTTCCCATGGAATTGAGCAGAAGTTTGCAGGCGCTGAGGTTTGTATGTGGACCCGGAGATCGGCTTGACTTTCCCATAAAAAAGACACCTCGGAATCGGCCATCGATGACACATTCCTGTGGTCCATCTGAGTTTTAGTCTAATCGGGTTTAGTCTTTCAGGATGCTAAAGCAAAAGCTCAGCTGTTATTCCTTGTTCTTTGCGGTGATGATGTTTATCACCACAGAAACCCTCATTGCAGTGTAAGGAAGTGTCCTCTCCAGCAGGACACTGTTACCGAGTTACACACCAGAATAAAAGCAGGTTGATTTCTGCACCATGCGAGGGCCCCTCTGTGGTCATCATCTCCGGAGGAGCCGAGTCCTCAGCAGCTGGGGCAATGGGTGATGCTAAATGCACTGAATAAATGTCGATATTCTGGCTTCAGGGTTTTACCTGCACAAACCAGCAGAAATTCCTGGCTTTCCAGTTCTCTGGCTAAAGCGAGACCAGAGAAGTAGCTACCAGACAGAACTTTTTCACCTTCTCAGCTATGACGACCATCAGGAGTTTTCAGCGTTGCTTAATCCCACAGGTTTCCATCAGCTTGTTCTCTACCTCTAAACTCACTGCTGAGTGAACGGCACTATTGCCATCTACTGGGCAGTCATCTCCTTCTCCCAGCCTCTCAGCTGGCCAAGTGTCTCTTGTGCAACACTTGTCCTCCTCTGTGGGACAAGAGACACCGTGTATCTCACTGAGGTATCATATTTAAAGAAAAAGTAAATAAGGCTCACACGGCCCACTCAGGTCTTGAGGAGAGGTGGGGATGTCCTGGGGCTTGGCTGTGTTTCTACATCCACAGCTGGAGGAAACCATCTCCAGAAGGTAAATTCTTAAAAAAAAACCCCATGGATGCACCTAAATTTTGTCCAGAGAAGATGAGTGAGGGACCAAAATGCCAGTGCCTGGACATGCCTTGACTCCATCTCATCAGTAGATACATGAGATCCATCGAAAGGGCAATATCTGTGACCAGCAGAGTTGCAGTATTTTGTTGTGAGTGTAGAAGCTGTGAGGACTTTCAGGTCATACCAACCAAGAAGGCTGAAAGGCTTGAGACGGCCTGGGGACCTGATTCCCTGGAGACCACATGAGCCACATGCTGGAGTAAAACATGAAAGGAGAACCCTGCCAACCAGGATGGATCTCCCTCCTAAACAAACCTGTTCCACTGAGATACCCTGAATAGGAACCTATGAGCTATTACACTTCCCTAGAAATAAATACTTGGCTACTACTTTGGAGTAAGTAGAGATGAGAGCTTAATGGTCCTGAAGTGCTTTTCATAGTCAGAGCATCCCCAAGTGCTTTCCAGTAACTAAGGCTGAATAGCTGTCAGGGGGCAAAGGACCCATTGTAGTCATACTCCCAAATCCTCACCACTGCTGCCTGCAAGTGAGCAAGGGAACAACTGGGTACAATTTCGAGTTTTAGGGGTTATTCTAATAAAGGAGAGCAGCCCTAGGGTAGGATTTGGATGAGAAGACGTCCCTAACCAGAACAGCTCTATTCAGCTGTGGTGTGATTGAAGGCCCTATTGCTGAGCTTGTCTGTGTGACTTTAAAGCTCTCTAGCTCTGTTGCGTTTGGGGCCTGTTGAGATGCTCAAGGGTATGAAGACATCCCCACGGGGCTGGTGGAGATGACAAGGGATCTCAGGAGAGCTGTGCTGCTTTGAGGCAGCAGGAGGGGATAGGATGGGATGAGATGGGATGGGATGAGACGGGACAGGACAGGATGAGATGGGATGAGAAGGGACGGGACAAGATGGGATGGGATGGGGTGGGATGTCCTCAGACATCCCTAATGGCACTGACCACTGTATTTGATCCCTGCATCCCCAAACTGTGTTTCACAGCATCTACAGCCTTTACCTCCCCATGTAGTTCAAGGTGCTGTAGCCAGTTCTACAGAAGCACCCTATATTTGGTGAGACCATCCCCAGGAGATAAGTCTCATGCTGCTATGGTTGCCTCCTTTTCTCACTCCCCATAAAAGCGTTGGAAGCACCAGTTTTCCAAGATCTAGTTTATTCCCTGGTTTAGCTTCATCCTCATCATCCAGATTTGCAGAAAAGGATGGGAACATTATATATGAGCGTTCCACCACTGCACCCAGCCATGTCTTCCCGATACCACTGAAGTCTCTATCCCTGTGACACCCAGGATCTTCACACAATAAAACCTGCATGAAGCACTACATTTTCCGTAGGCTTCCCAAAGTGTGCTTCTGGGATCCATCTCAGCTTTGCCTGGCAGTGCTGAGGAACAAGCAGCTCTAGCAAGGCTCTTGGATAGCGAGAGGTAAATGAGGCACAGGAGAAGCACATGCACCCTGTTCGTGAGCTGCCAGGCTATCGCCTTCCTCTTATCCTACGCAATAAATCATAGCTGAGCAGCACAAGCTGTTCCTGTCATCAGAACGCGGAAAGAAAAGCTCCTCTTGGCACCAGGGACGTGATAATGACCCTGAATTAGAGCTGCACGGCTCCAGCACCTGATTCTCCTACTCCTGCGGGTGCAGCCTGATATTTCTCCTCCCAGCTGTTGCAGGAACAGGTCCAGGTCTTGCTCACACAGAGGAAGAATTTAAAGGAGCAATGTCCGGCCTGGCTTTCAGAGCAGCTTGTGACAAGAGGTTTCAAGCACCCAAGGGCTATGGCTTTCCCTTGGAGACCAGAGGCAGTTGCACAGCTGCAGGCAGAAGCAGGGACAGCCTGTCACCGCTGTCATGGCAGGGGATGAGCAGGGGATGGCTGTGGCATTTTGGACTGTGGCAAGGTACATGGATGCTCATTAAATTGCTAATGTGGTCCCTGGAGTGCTTTTGGCTCAGGGAGCAGCAACGTCCCTGATGGTCCCCAGCTCTGCTCAGCCCAGGCCTGGGATGGAGGATGATGAGGATTTGGGACCTTGTGTGACATCTCCAAATCCCCCCACGGCCCGTGAACTGAGCACACAGAGTTAGACCCTCACTGCATGCATCAGGCACTGCAAAACCAGCAGGCGCTCTCAGCACTTCACTTCTCAGCAACGGAATGATTTTTGGAAGTGGTTTGAGGGGCTCTCTTTACAAATGTCATTCCCCAAAGCCTTTGATCTAAGCCTTTTTAATTCCTTCTGAAATTCAAAGGGAAAAATCTTGAATATTGCCAGGCCAAGATCTCAGATGTTAGCCTGCTCCTGTCACTTGGTTGCGAAGTGTTCATGTAAGGGACATAACTCCGTCACCAAGCCTCTCAGATCCAGGCTCCTTCAGGAGAAGTTAAATATCTGAGCTTGATAGAGCAGTAGAAATCACACATTCTGTCTTAAAAGAAGCAAGAACCCCACAGTAATATTAAGGGGCAGGAAAGAAGAAATTCAGGGGGTTTTAACTTGTCAGAAGAGGAGAACTGCCAAACTACTGAGAGCCCAGGAGACACTGCCATGAGCAGCCCAAGGAAGCAGAGAGCTAAAAATACAGCTGGGACTCCACTCCTTTACAAGCCTTAAAGAAAGCGTCGCTGGTTTCGTTTTCGTTTGCGCTTGCCGGAACAAGGGAGATTTATCTGCTTGCAAATTGGATCTCTGGGAGAAATCCAGCTCCTGTGTGTCATTGCTTATCTGCGTGTCTGCGAGGAAACACGAAGGGCAGAGCGCAAGGCTGCAATCGTGACATTTTATTTCTCTCGGCCCGCAGAAACTTCCTTAACAGTCAGTGCTAAACCGCAGTGGATATTCCTTTGGTTTGCCAATGCCCTCTAGTGGCTTTTGGAGCGAAGAAATGGGCATTCCCAAAATAAAGAGAGGATTCTACAAAAATCCAGCTGTGCCCTCAGCGCGTGCAAGCTTTAGGAGAGATGGGATGTAAGGAGTTTAAAAGGGAAAAAGAGCTAAATCAAATTTTTTCATTCAGAAATGCTTACCTCATAGACAGCAATGGAGAGAGAGGGAAGGTTGTGGCTACACATGGCAGATAGACTCATCCGGACAGCTAGAGTCTCTGCCCCTGCGTGTCTAACACAGGCTTGTTCTGCACTGAATTTATGCTTCCTCACTAGAGAATCATCCTCCAGAAGTGGTCTTTTCTATGCCCGTAGTCTTAGAAAGTGAATGAAAACAAAATAATCATCCTGCACAGGGTGAATTGAAGAATGAGTGAGATGGATTCAGCTTTCTACAGGCTGAGTTTGGCAGTACACTTGAGGGAGATGCCCACTGGATGAGGAGAAGAGGAGAGAAGAGGAGAGAGGAGAGGAGAGGAGAGGAGAGGAGAACGGAATTGCACAGAACAGGACAGAGCCGTTCTGCGTAACAAGCTCTGATCTATGTCGGAGGGTTCTATCCAGGAGAGTGGCTCTGCAGGGCAGGTCCCAGGCCCATCCAAGAGGCAAGGTCAGAGACAGGCACACCTCCAGCATGGCTCAGGCAGGGACTGAAGGGCTTGGGCTGAGCTGAATCCTATCTCCGGGGCTCTTGGTAGGAGATGAGGTGGATGGGGGCCCCATGGGAGGCTGATCCCAAGCACTGGGGCTTCTGAGCACCCCCAGAGCCCTGGCAGAAGTAGACCTGCACTGCTCACATACTCTCCTTTAGTCATTTATGGTTGGCCACTCAGGAGACAGAGCACGGGCCAGATGGACCTTTGCTCTGAAGGAGTACCATTGTTCTCAGGCTCTTGTGTTTTCTTGTGTTCTTCCAAGAGAAACATCTCAGGCACTTCTGCAGGGCTGCTCTCCAGCCACTCCTCTTTCTGTTTATACTTGTGCCTGGCTGTGTTACATCATTGCTCTGCTCCCACCAACCTGCAAGCGCCGACCTGACCACCTTTACCACCACCGGGGTTATCCCTAAGAAATCCCTCAGTGAGAAAAAATCATCATGGTCATTTTCTGCAGGGAGGGTTTGGTGCCAGAACGACAGCCCTGGTGAGCTGTGCTCACTGCCCACAGCCCAGCCCCAGTTAAGGACATCATCGTTGGCTTATACTGGTCGTTACAGGTTGTGGCTTTTGCTGGCACCTCCTTCTCTGCTGACTGGATCTGAGCTGGTGCCTAAGGTCGAGCAAACACAGCACCAGGTCACTGGTTGCGATCACTGATCCTTTATTATACTCAGCCCTGTCTCGTTATCAATAGCCCAAAGAAGAGTGGAAGGGATGAGAGGAGAGTTAACGAGCAGAGATACTTCATTCTAGCTCTTCTGATATTCATACACCATCTGATCCTTCTCTAGAATCCCCCGTTAGCCTCCATAGTCTGGAAAAGAAAAAAGAGGTGAATTCAGTAGAGCCGGAATATGACGTGTCTCCATCCCATGGAAGTGCTCTAAAGAAGGGCCTTTTCCCAGCTGGGCCAGGGGACTGCTCTATAGACTGTTCCTACCCAGAAAGGTTTATGGACCGCAGTAGCCTCCCTCTTCCTTGCAGTGACTTAAAATACCTCTCCTCACTTTTCTTTCCAGCAGGTTTTGCGGTTTACAGCAGCATTTTCACAAAACCACCCCCTGTGCCTGGGAAGCAGCTGCTTCTTGTGCCAGACATTACTTCTGGGAACAAAGAACTTCTTGCTCATTCCCAAAGGTAAAGCTGAGAGTGCACAGTGTGGCACCGCAGGACTTGCACTTGCAGAGATGCTTTATCACAGAATCACAGACTGTTAGGGATTGGAAGGGACCTCAAAAGATCATCTAGTCCAATCCCCCCGTAGGAGCAAGTTCATCATTTATGTTTGCTGCCTTTCCCATTCACCACCCAGATAATTCCTTCAGTGGTTTCCTGCAGTAAGGTTTTGTCTGGGTGAATGGCGAAATTCTTGGACACAGAGCCCAGCTCCTGCCTGGCTTGAATTTCTTCCATGGTCCTCAGCAGAACATCTCAGCTCCAAGACAGCAACTCCTTCCTTACAGTCGTTGGACTATACCAAAAGTAGCACCAAATATCCTGATTTTAGACCTCCTCAGATCTCCCAGTTCCACTCCTAATGGTTTAATAAATGAAAGACTCCAGTTCCTCTGGCACTCCCTTTGCCATCATGGGACATGCATCAGGCTACCCCGCAGGCACGAAGTAACTTACGCTGTAGATCCAGTCCACGTAGGCTGACACGCGTGTGAAAACTGTTGGCTTCTTGTAGGTGTTACAATAAGGAACTAGCCCAAAACTGACAATCCCGTGGACTTCCCAGTGATCATCTCTGTAGCAGTTGAGAGGGCCCCCGGAGTCCCCCTGGATCAGAGGAAGGAGAAGAACATATTAAGACAAATTATCTGAGCAATTGAGGAATGACTGGCCAGGGTTAAGGAGCGCTAGTTAGTTAATCACTGTCCCGTGATTTATTTTCCTGACCAGGAAAATAAAAATATGGGCTACTTTCTTTGCAAAAGTTTGACTGTTCCCTGGGAGAAAAGGCAGCCCAGCACCTTAAGTTAAGGTGGTGAAAAAGAAAGCAACCTGAGTTAAAATATACGAGAAGATAAAAGCTTTTGCCTGGCTCAGACCCAGTTTATAACAAGGTTCTGCTGTAATTAAACCACAGCAAAAAATACACTAAATATCTACAGACCTATAATTACACTGTACTATCTATAGTTGCATAGCCTGATTTCCATATGTTTCTATATCATATTCATATATTTACATAATCAAGTATGTTACATATTTTCCACTATTTTTTAAGGGCTCTTCATGGTTTATTTCACCAAAAGCCAACTCAGAAGTGAAGGGAAAACATGCAGAGGTAACAGGCATCGCCTGCCCTCACAGGCCAAACCTTCTTGCTTTGATGCTGGGACCAGCTGGAGCCCCTGGGATGAAGCATCTCACAGCATCTTCCTTTTGCACCTAACCTGGGCCAGGCAGTGCAGTCGGACATAGCCAAAACTTGCAGCAATCTCAGCTGTCCACGTAAGCAGAGCAGCTGGGGAGGAGGTGACAAGCAGAGGGAGCACTACCCAGCTCAGGGTGCAATGTAACAGGAATGTTGGAGGAGTGGTAAGACTTCCACTCAGCTTCATCCTTTGCAGAGGGGCCTGCCAAAGTCACAACTTAGTTTCCAGGATCTGGTCAATGGATAATGTTGCTGGAAGGAAGAGTAAAGCTCCCCTTCAAATCAGTAGAGAGAGATGAACCCTGGGGATTTGGAAGTTTTCTCTGCTGGCTGCTAAGTGGGGAGATGGAGGAATGTGGAGCAGATTTAGAAGGGTGGGGGTTTTTTTCAGCAGAAAACAGCAAAGGGGCTAGGATTTGCCAAAGAGCTACTGCAGATGGAGAAAAGGGTAAAACAGGTCCCAGCTGAAGGAACAGTAAAGTCAGACAGGAAGGAAAGCGAAAGAGAGGAGCTTCAGAATCCTCTGATAATAACAGATCTTACACTGCATCCAGCCTTCACACCATCTCCACCTGCACAGATCATAGAGGTTTTTGCTTGAGAACCCCACCAGTCATCCTCGGAGCAGATCTCATGGTCGACCACTGGCAGCAGCACCTCTTGCAGTCTGTCTGCAGCGCTGCCACCCGCTAGCAGAGAAAGGGTGAGATTTTGATCCAGTGGTTGAGGAAGGAAGCCCGCACCCTGCCTTGTGCAGCCTTATCTGCACAGTGGTGCCTCCAGAACCAGGAGGGACCCTCAACACTCCTCCTTTCCCCTTGCTTACCGCTAACCAGCCCCCATCCGGTAATATAGCAGGGATAGTCATTGGGCAGAATTTCTCCTTCAGGTGGAAGCACTCCCATCTCAACGAAGCCATTGGCGTAGGCAGAAGAATCGAGGTGCAGCAGGGCAATGTCATAGCTGAAATGGGATATAGGTACAAGAGTCGCTACTGAAAATCCTGAATTAGTCATAAACCAGATGTCCCAGAGCCACGTTCCATCACTTACACAGGTCTCTAGCTGCTGGTATGGTGATAGACAAGCACCTTGCAAACATCGTTAATTAGTCGTTATAGTTATCACAGGAAATATGAAAATAAGAACAACTAAGAGAGAAGAGGCCTCAGTATAGGCTGAGAAAGGTCTAACAACCCCCAAAATCTCCTACTCCTTCAGAGACACTCAACCTCAGAGTGAAATTCAGTCAATCCTAGCTGGCCAAGTGTGCCTCTGAGGGGAGATTTAAGAGAGTCCCTCAGCATTTCCTTGCTGGCTTCCCTGTGTCAGATGCAAACAGTGGTATGGCTGCTGGTGAGCCCCTGAATCTGCTGTACATCCTGGGTCCATCTGTCAGGTCCATCTTTCCCCTTCCTTGGGCAAAACAGGACTGAGGTAATCCACATAAGCACCGTGTAACACCTCCAAGAAAGGACGTCATTTGGGAAATCTCCATTGCATCATCTCCCAGTGCTTCCCACAAATCCAGCCTCACTGGAAACTAGACTGAATATAAAGCTAAATGCTAGCAGGACAGGATGCTAAGTAACATTCAACCACCTGACAACGTTCAAAACAATTACCCATTGGCAATGTCGTTGGGATTCCAGCCATCATGAATGAAGATTCTATCCACATCAATATAGTACTCGGTACCATCCACCTCCAAGAGATTGTGCTCACCCAGAGCCACTCGGTAACTTGCTCCTGGTGGCCTGAAAATGAATCAAAGATTACGTGGTGAATGTAAATGAAATGGAAATGGAATGCAAAAAGTACTTCCCACTGCCAGCTCTGCAGTGTAATTCCTGCGCCACTGAGACCTTCCACCAACATAATCACTTCTGAAGCACCTTCCACTCGAGGATTTTCAATGGGCTGTAGCTAAATGGTCTTATGAAATAGGCAAATGATGCCCGGAGTTCGCTGGCAAAGCAGTGAAGGTGCAGCATCAGCAAACAGCGCTGAGCTTGGTCCTGACTGAGAACGTTCATTTTGCATCTTTGCCTCAGTCTGAAACAGTGTGAAGGATCAGCTTGTCACTCTTCATCACAAATACCTTCACCAGAGGCATGAGTAATTACAGAGGATGTTTGGTCATCGGTGTCATGCTGCATCGTTTACATGGTGCACATTAGACACGCTGCAGGGCAAATTGTACAACGTGGCCCGTGAGTTCAGAAACAGCCTTTTGTTCAATCTGTCCACCTTGGCACAGGTCTCCCAGGATGCAAACTCACTCAAAATGCTCACATGCATGCCAATGCACCTCCTCTTATGAAAATCAGCAATCAGCCTGATTTCTGTTCCTGGGAAGTGAGCAATTAATACGTAAAATCAAGGCTAAAGGAAACAAGAGTTTTCCAGATGCCTCAATGAAGTGCACAGTGAGATGTCCCACTGTGCAAGGAGTGGCACCAGAGAGGAGCTCAGAGGATGAGAAGGGTCTGGCTCCACCTGTGGCAAGAATGAGAAGCAGAACAGGAGTTTTAACACTTTTTATCCTACTCACGTGCTGAGGCAATGGGCTGCAGTCATGACCCATTGGCTGCCAACCAGGGTTCCACCGCAAATGTGAGCATAGTACCCCGGGGAGTCAGCATAGGCAATCTGAAGAGATACCTGGATCAAGGGACAACATATTTTACACCCAAGCCACGCTGTGTCTCTGCAGAAGCAGTGTGCGTGGCTTTGGACAGGAGAAGCTGTCGTTTTCGCACTGCTATTTTCAATTATAAGGCTTTTTTAAAGTATAAGACATCAGTATTACCTGCCACTTCCAGCTGTGCGGTTTGGCCTCATGGCCTCCAATTACTCGCTCTGCCAGCACATCTGTCTGAAGAGCATCCCTTAGAGGACTTCCAGAGATCGCCCCTAAGCATACAAAAAAACCAAAACAGGAGTGCAAGTTGTTAGGTGGATTCCTAAAGAGCACGAGACATCGTGGGTTACTGGCAGTGACAAACTTTGCTTCACAGGGCAGCCAGCTGAGCACGACTGAAAGATCAAGTGATTGAGACTTGTACATGGTGATGCTGTGATCGCTCTCCATCCCAGAGGCTGTCTTCAAAACCTCCACAATTAAAAAATACCATAAATAGGCTTGAAGATGCAAAGCTCTCACATAAATTGACTTGTTTCCCTTACTCCCTACAACCCCAGCATAACTGCCATGTGGTTGTGTACCAACCAAAATCCCCTTTATTCTGGGGTGAAGGTTTCCCCTCCCTCAGAAAGCTACCGGATCTTCCTCACAGAGATCTTCCACCTGCAATAGAGAAAAGCCCTTCCAGGCAGAATAATTGTTCCCACGTTCGATTTTGCCCTAGCACAGTAACTGCAGAGAAAAAACCCTGAAAAACTGTAATCTGCACCACTTAAAGAGTGGTTGAGAAGTTGGTTGAGAGCTTCACCTTTTCCCAGCTCAAATACTTCAACCGCAACTTACCCAGACAGCTGAGAAGAACCAGAAACTGAAGCATCTTTAGTGAAGTGGTAGCATTTTTCCCCAGAAAAGAATTCTTTATATGCTAAAATACTTGATAAGAAACTGTGTCTCAATTTGTGATTAGCACGATTTATCTGCACCCGTAACTCATTAAACTGATCAAAAATGTTCTCCACGTGGAAAAAAAGGGGGAGCGGTAAACTATTCAAGGTTGAGTCCGAGGTTACACAAACACCTCCACACTGCACAGTTCCCACTGGGCCATGAAGAAGAAATAAACCTGATAAATTTGAAGTGCTGTCAGATCAACTCAAAACCGAAGCAGCACAACCCCAGGCTTAGGAAGCCAACACTGCAGAGTACCAATTGTTGATGCATGCGTTGTATTCCCTTGTAAGAAATTTATCTGTCGGTCCAGCTGTCTGCTACGTCGTGTAACATGAACCGATCTTTGTCATCTAGATAAAAAGAGCAATAGCAAAGAAGGACAAGTATGACCACTGAGAGTGGTTGCACCTTGGTGGGATGTGCTGATCCATTTTTTAGGATCCTTTTCTGTTTTCTCCTCCCTGCTGAATGAGTTTTCCTCTGCCTGCCCCAAAATACTGGCTGTCAGGAGAAGGAGCAGAGGTAGGGAGCTGGGCTATGGCCAAGGGGGATGCTCCAGCTGGGAGAAACCTGGGCTATTTCTGACGAATGGGAAAGGTCCCATAATTACAGAATGGTTGACGATGGTAGTCAGAGGTCATCTGGTCCAACTCCTCTGCTCCTTTTTATTTACTTTTAATGGCACAGCAGCTTGGTCTTGCCTCCAGATTCTGCAGGACATTCAGTATGTACTCAATTTCACTTCAGCTTTTTAAGTAACTGCTGTGCTAGAAAGCAGGTTACTGAAATCCACAGTTTTCATAACTCTGAAGAGTTACAGGTGTGATTTTCTACAAGCAAGTAAACTGGATACTTTAGAAAAACTAGTCAACGAAGCTTTATAAATACTGGTACTCCTAACTCCGCCGAAATCAATGGAAAAGTTTAGTATTAATGACATCAGAATCTCACCCAGTGTGTTTACTGGAAAAGTTCACTCTGACCTTAAGTTAAGAGGAAAAAGTACAAGATAAAACAGCCTACACTCTGTCTCTTTCAGTCCTTACTTAACATGGAAAAAAGTAGTGAACACATTCATATATAAGTACCTTAATGTGCTTATTAATTTAACTTAATTTCAAAGGTTTTAGTTTAACGTTCAGAAGAAAATGTTCATTTTGGAGAAAAAGCAGGTAAAAAAGCAAAGCAGGAGTCCAGTAGCAATTTATAACAGGAAGGAATGGGTACAAAAAGATCTAAAGAGTTTTTTACCTAATTTTTTGCCATTTCTACAAGTACACTGAGAACTTTTTCTGCATCACTTATGTCTGTAGTAGCCATTAAATAGCATTTCTGTAATGTCTTTAGCTGGTTTGGGCCCCTTTGCCATCAAGGAAAAAGCTCCTTTAATATTTTTTTCTGCTGTTTTTACATCCTGTTGCATTGCTTCCTTCTTATCTAAATTACTGTAACATTAAATTCTATTTAGTATTTTCTAGTTTCTCCAATAGTGACTGATACGAAGCAATACGGAGCTTTGTCTGTAAATTCAAACTACCGCGTATGTTGACACAGGTTATGCATTTGTTTTCCTGAGTATCTCATAAATCACAGACTAGAAATTAATCACCTTAAACTGCTACTACTTGCATTTGTAGGAGACAGACAATTTTTATCTCAGCAGCAGGCACATGAGATACCTCTAAGGCACCCTCCTCTATTTTCCCTCCTTTCTTTCTTTCTCATGTCATTCATACTGGTGTAAAGAGAAGCACGTGCACCCAACCATAGCTGTTTCTCTCAACATCAGGATTTCTGGGAAAATACGTATGGACTCAAAGCAAGAGATGTAGGAATACATGCACAAATATCCCAATGGATAGAATTTCATCCGATTTCAGGGAACTCAATGAAGAGCAGCAAAAGGCTGAGTGCCCCTACTTGTGGATGCTGAGGTGGTGGCTAAGTATGTACAACTGGTTGGTGGAGACATCCATCTAGCGTAGCCTCAGTTAAGTGTGTTTGCAGTGCCTGGTCACACAACCACAGAATCATAGAATCACAGAATCATAAAATCACAGAACCACAGAAAGGACCTCGAAAGATCATCCAGTCCAATTCTCCTGCTGGAGCAGGATTACCTAGATATGGTGTTTGGTATTTTGATATTTCAGCCAAGTGGACAAAAGCATCTGAGATAGCAGCGGCTGGAGAATGCGTGTACCTGGATGCACAGAGAAGAAAATTTTGACTGACAATTAGAGTTTCTCTTGCTGAAAAGTTGCAGATGTGCTCTCATCAAGAAGGACAACCAACACCAGCACCATTAAACAGAGAGGTCAGAGCCTGGGATGGCAAGTCTGGCCTGAAACAGGCACAGGAAAAACTGTAAGGAAAGACAGGTTTCTTGGACTCATTGGATGTCCTCAAACCAGAAGAAGGTCCTTGGCCATACTAGGATCAGCTGAATCTCTACTGGCAAACCCCCTTGGCAAGGGTCTTGAGTGCACCAGCAGGTGCTGCAACACCGTCCTCACACCTCAGGGTGTTCAGCTGCCTGTGTTCAGCGTCAGCTCTGATATAGTGGATTTGTGACCTTGGATCATCTTTCTGTGGAAACAGGTACACCATGAAAAAATGATGTTAAAGGAGGAAAAAAAGCAAAACTAAGAAGCTTCATCTGGGGCTACACCCATGGGTTAGGCCCTTGCTCTTGGTCCTTGTTCGGGCCTAGTTTCTGCTTATACGCTTAGACAAAGAGTGCTTCTGCAATTAATGGAACGCTTTTTTTTCAGGTACTGAATGAATTTCAATGGTGTGTGCTGCTGGAAACCTGCCAATTCAGATCTCTCTCTGGGAAGCAGATGCCTACATATCTCCAAATTTCTACCTTAAATGTCAGAGTCAATGTTCTCCCTTTCACCCTGAAATCCTGGCAAAACCACGAACGCTGCTAAACGCACAATGCTCCCTTTGTGAGCAAGAGAATTGATGGGTCACACCAGATGCTAACTGTGCTGTTTAACACAGCTCACAAAGATACACCTGTACTACGCTGCTGATGACTAGTAACGTAGTGAAGAGCAATATTGATAAGGAACAGCATTTCCTTTAACAACCGCTGTCTGGAAGGAACCCCTCTGAGCAACCGGCAAGGCTAATTTATTTGAGTAGCGCACAGCATTAGGGTATTGGCTCATATGCTCTCAGGTTACGTGTGCTTACATAGTTCAAAACTGATGACGGGCTAAGCTCCATCAGCTTATGGAGCTCCATTAGCTGTGCTGAGGGTAATGTTGCATACACCGCTGAGCTGCTCTAACAGCCTGCTGCTACAAAAAAAGGTGACTTGTTATCACTCTGCTCCTGGTAGCAAAGTCCTCGCTTGCCTTGACATCTGGAACTTTTCCTCTCATGTGGTAAAATGATTTTGATTCACTAAGCCAGGGAAAATAGACTCATATTTTTGCTGGTTATGTCTGTCATTTTAAAAAGCTGAATCAGGCAGGTACAGAACTGGATAATTTGAGGAGTCTCTGTAAAGAAGCAGGTGAGACCACGTGGCAAGAAGTAAAGCAGGAGGAACTGAAGGATCTTCCCATTTCAGCACAGCAAGTTCTTAAGCAGCTCGAACTTGTATCATTAGTTAGACAACAATGTTCAGAAGTAAAAAAAAAAAAAAAAAAAAATATTTAAAAATTATACATCTATGTAATGAAAATTTAATAAGTTTTTCATTCAGTGCTGCGAAGAACAGTCGAGTGCAGACTGAAAGATCTGTGCCTACTGATGCCACCTGATCTACTCTTTATTGTGTCTTCACATATTTAACACAACCGAGTCTCTTACACCTGTAGAAATCTACTCAAGTCATAAAGAAATCACTAAAGACATAAGTTAAACAGATTCCAGTTACAAACAATTTGGGCTTGCGCATTCTGCATTCTGCAGTAAAAGGAAAACTTCTCATTGTCAGATTGATTATATAATCCATGTTAGTTTTGTTCAGTTGTATTTTAATACATCATTTACAGATACATATTAGATGGGAAACTCTGTAATTATTTTACAGCTAAATGTCAAGATCTAAAGCCAAAAAGTAGTCTAAGAACTACCTGGGCTTACACATACAACTGCAATATGGGTAAACTCCCATTTGTAGACTATAGAGGTCACGTGCATAACATAAATGTATAGAAAATGTTTTGAGATCCCCAAAATAAAAAGGTGGCTTTTACAGTATGTTACAGGACTTGAATTCTCTTACTGACTGTGTTATAGAAAAATACCTTGGTCAGGATCCTGGCTCACTGAAGTAATTTAATCCAGGATTTGTCTGCTAATGTTTGCAGATGCAGGACTGTTTGCTCAAAGCTCTTGTGCTAAGCATCCGCAGTTGATATATTCAACTCAACATGCTTCTATTTGCAGCACCCTATTTCACCGTACATATAGCTTTACCCACCTTCACACTGCAGTACAATCCAAAAGCAGTCTTGACCTATTTAGAAGTTTGTATTTTTTACCGGGTCTGATTTATAAGCAAAATCTGAAAACACCATTTTCATTTCTGCACACATGAAAAAAATAACATTTAACAAACTGAGCCTTAAAGAAGTCTCATAAACCTCACAATTGTTCTGTGGCACCGCTCTGAAATCCAAAATGCATGAATATTCCTTCGCACGCCTTACCAGCAGTGGAGTCCTTTGCAGTAGTTATACCCAGGTTCCAAAAATAAT
>WEIS01016396.1:738-32249 GCA_013389965.1 Todus mexicanus
TTTGTACTTGGTGATATATTATTTTTTTTCAGAAGAGAGGAAGAAGGCAGGGGAAGGAAGAGTTGTTTTCTCCGATTTTTCTTTTCTAGAAATTTTCCCTTTCGGACAAGATGAAGATGCTCTGTCAAAGTACTTTCTTCTTGTTTTGGCAAGATATACTTTTAAAGTTGAATCTGTATTTAGGAGCACTAATGCCTGGTAAAAATAAATAAAGGGAAGTAAGATCTCTCCTGCAATGTTGGTTTCTTTTTTTATTCTGGAGATCCTTCATCAGTCTTAGGGCAACAGCTTCCTTTCAGCATCATCTTGTTTAGGAATCTGGACATGACTTCACTGTTTGTTATCCAGCAACAGGATGTTCCGATCCCATTAGACTAATATGGTTTTCATCATTCCAAGTAGGAAAATGAGTATCTGTGTGTCGACCAAAATCTTTTCAGCATCCTGAAGAAAAGTTCCTGGACATCATTCATGTCAGAACCCTGGTCCCTGTAAGCGACCCTGTAGTGATTCACATCAGGGGAAGCTTCTTCCCAGCTGCAGTCCTGCTGATGAGGATTAGCAGAGAATGAAGGGTTCCTTTGCTGTATGTTATCTGGCATGAGCAATTTCTGTGAGCTTTTTTACATATTTGAAATTATGTATGATGTTTTCTCCCATGTAGCCCCCAAATTTTCTCATCAGATTGGATAAAGAGGCTGCTCTGCTTCCCTATTGTAAAACTACTAGACATGTGACTGGTAATCAAACGCTTTCAGCTAGTGATTATAAGAGTAAATAAGATACATGCTGAAATGAGAACATAGTCTGAAAAGCAGTTTAACCTGTAAAAAATGCAAAACACAACGTAACATGTGAAATGTTGTTTTTAAGTGGACTGCCTGAGGCTTGCTGTTGTACAAGTTTATAATTGCTGTCCAAATACCTTAAGATATTTTAATTAACATTCCTTACTCAAAGAGAGGAACAAGATAAACTGGAAGATAGATTAGAGACTTTTCAGGTGCTCTTGAAGCTCTCCTAGAGATTGCTTAATGTGATCTTTGCTCCACTCTATTGCAAGATCTATTGCAGGTCTAGAGGGGGCCTTTACAGGCCATCTGGCCCATCTAGCAGATTCCCTATGCTGATGCCATTCCTAACAGATGCTGTTTAAAGTGCTTCTTCAGACTTGCAAGAAGTTTGAGTTAACAGGTTTTCTTTAATAGCTTAGCTAAACTCAGTGTTTGAAATGTTTGGGGTTTTTTTCTAATATCTTTCAATCCCTTCCTTCTTTTCCTGTCTTTTAGAGTGAAGAATTTTACTTCTCCTATCAGCCTTAAGTCAGTAAGTTATATGAAGTAACAAACTTCTGTAGGAGAGGAACAAAAGATAACTTTTATGGTAGAAGAGAGCACGCAGGAGAGTTCTTTTACAACATTTCTATACAATACTTGCTGTGCTGAGAGCCTAGTAAAGTCCCTCTGGTCAAATTGCACAACACTAGCAATTATATGCTATGTAAATACAAGCCTTTGAGCTGCTTTTAGTGTTCAAAGAAATATTTAATCTTTCAGGTTTGTAAAGCAGGGTGCTTTATCAGTGGTTAAGTAGGGTCTGCGTGTGCTGCAGAAGAGTTTACCGATGGTTGCGGAGTCCTGCAGGAGCTCAGTGGTATGCTGACATAGTTTTCCGTAGCTGACATGAGTAAGGGCAAGCCTTGAGAACAGAAGTCTTGCAAGTACAGATATAGTTTAAGGCATCAGTTTTGGACATTATCAAACGCTGGTGAAACTTATCAACTGAGAACAAGATTGAATCATTTTGAACACTGCTGAGTTACAATGGGTATTACTCAAGAGTGGTTGGACTGGATTTTTTTTACTGTAGATGCTGGCAGAGAAGGGTAAGCATACAGTGGTGCAGTTTGCTGTAGTTTTTGTGGAGGTGAATGTAACCATATCTCACCACTAAATGTAGACAGTTGCGCTGTAGTATCAAATTATGCAAATTATGAAAATAAATGCAGGAGCTTTGCAGAGCCATGCAAAGAGTTGTGTTGCATGGCTTGCTTGATTTTGGAAGCACTTTTCTGACCTGTAAAATCATGTTTCTTCTGTGAAAAATGTTGTCAGAACTAAATCATGTCCTGAAGCAATAGAAGATCCACAAGATAAGTACCTCCTTTTTCCAAGCCAGAAGCAGTCCTGCTATTTTTTCTTGCTATTGTGATTTGGCTTCATGCGTACTTTTACGTGCCAGTTTTGCCTGTTAGCGTTTTGGCCAGCCGCTGCTGCCTGGAAGCTGATGGGCATGTCTCCACAGACGGGTGCAAGCAGGCCTCAATTTTTCCATGGGGCAAAACGCTATTTAATAGTACCTTCTAAAACCATGCACTAACTTACACCTGGTTTGATGGAAGAAGAGACAGTATTATCATTATTTAGGACAGAAGCTGCAAATTATGTTTTGATGGACAAGTGCAAAAGAACACTGAAAAAGGCTGGAGCTCCTCTGCCTAACTGGAAGCTGTCTGGCTGAAGGCCAGCTGTGGTAGAAAAGCTGTTTAGCTTTATTAGGGAAGTGGTGTGCCCAAATGAACACAATCCTGCTGAGCACCAGGGCAGCGCGCCATACTAGTGTTGTTAAAGTGCTCCCAGGTCAGAGCTGGCTGGTAACCTTTCTGGTCAATTTGGAGGGTGCCTTTTGGTCAGTATGACCCGTCTATTAGAAGCTTCTACTGAAAAACACCCTGACATGACCATTTTAACAAAAGAAATAGTAACACTTTCTATTCCCCCACAAACTTAGTTTTAATTTGAGTGATGCTAAAATGAAGGCTGAGAGAAATCCATCCTTTTGTGCATTCTCATTGTGAATGAAGAATTTGTTGTGATTCCTTTCATAGCAGGTACATAGAAGCAGTTGTGCAGAGCTTGTATGGTGCTGACGGCAAACTAAGCCATTCTATTTCTGATAAGGTATATTTGATGTAAACTTCAAGTAAATCCTGTTGTTTAAACATCTTTAAACAAACATGATTTGGAAAGTTGATAAGTTTCACAATGAAGCTGGGAGAAAAATAAAGCAATGATATTTTCTTAGTACTAGATGTGCAGGAGGGAGAACAGGTTATTTTTATGAGCTAGAAACACCTGACATTAATGGAAGTGCATTAAATCTTGATCTCTTCAAGCTTGTTCTGTAATACATGTAAAGGCCTAGCAAGTTAAAAAACAGAGGGTTTTTGATACGTCTTTTCCTGCAAAGAAAGAAATTCCACAAAACAACCGTTATATACTCATTGTAACCCGTAATGTCAGCATTTCTTAATGAATGCCTTTGGTTGAAATGGGAAAAATAACAAGTGCTTCTGTAGTAAGAGCTGCAAATTCTCTCCACCAAAGGGAATAAAAATATAATAGAAAATTGGTCTAGAATTCATGTCAAGAGATTGTTCAGTCTGGTTTCTTGCCTAAGAGCAGAATCCTGCATTTATTCCTGACATGTTTATTTTACCTCTTCTTTATGACTTTTGGTGATGGAGGTTTTATCACTGCTTAAATCACTCAAACTATCCCTGCTATTAGAAAAAGGTGATGGTTTGGGCTTTTCTTGCCATCACCATCTCTCACAGTTTTATATCCAGTCTTTATTTTCCCTAGTTCAATATAAGCCTGCTCTTTCTTATTGCATCCCTAATAGTCATGAAGAAGAGCACTGTTGTCTTTGGAAGCCCCTTCAACTTGACTTCAGGCCATTGTTGTTGCTTTCTTCCTGGAGAAGACCTCTCCAGTCTTTCTTTTTTTCTTTATAAATCAGTTTTTTTGAACATCTGATTAATCTTTTTGATTTCTTCTCCTGACTCTGAAATCAGTTCATCTTTCTTGAAGCACAATGGTTAAAACCTCAACATAAAATGCCAGCCGAGAAGAGTGGAAGGGGGTTGTATACATGGTAACTGTCTAAACCCTATTTGATATTTTCCTTTTTTTTATAAAAGAATCTTCTACAAGTTAATGCCAGCTGCAAATTCACTAAAAAATACCTTGATTCTGTTACCAAAGTTATGGCTCAATATTCCAACCGTGACAATTCTATGATTCTGTGATCTTATATTGAATAGACCAGACCTCTCTGGAGTGTCCCTTACTTCAACCTTCCAATTTGAAACTGATTCCTGGGTAATCAGATTATAGTTTTTCATGTCCTGCTCTCAGTCATGTTTGTCGTGTTTGCATATGAAGATGTACAAAGGGAGCTGTACCAGTTCTTTCTTTCCCCTATGTCAACCTTAATAATAGGACAGAACCTGAGAAGGATCCCATTAATGTGCTAGGGGGGTTGGTTAATTTCTTCAAAGGCTCTATTTACTTTCTCAGCTCTTCTAATTTTTCTTGCTTAGGGATTTAAAGCTTCTGGCTTGTCTAAATGGAAGATTTTTCTGGTCAGGTGTGATGGATTTGAAATGTAAAAGGTATTAAGCTCCTATACAATTTCAGATATGGACTTATCCCATTAAATGGACACAGAAGGGAATTCATAGGACAGTGCTGAGTACAGAGAAGGTTCCTGTGCAGCATTTCGTGGAGGTCCAAAAAAGCTCATTTAGTTGAACTGTGGGACTTCAGATGTCTTCCAGCTTAGTCAAGCTAGAATATGAAACTGAGGGTGTTTTCCAGTAATTTGGAAAAGGCATACCATCTGGCTGCAGTTAGATGTCAGAGTAGAACCTGGGAATGTTGATCTACTGATAGATTAGTTATTTACATGGCACAAACGTGTATTTATACCCAAGAGAGTAGGTTTACACTTGGCACCGTTCTCCAGACTGGGAGAGGTACTCCTTTCTGACAAGTTGTTATGAAGTTGTTATGTTGTGAGGCATGAGACACCACATATTTTTCTGAGTTGTGAAAAGTTCTAAGCCTAGCTAAGTGTGGTGGGGGCTGAAAACTGGAAAGAGTTCTGTGATGTGGTAGTTTCAGAATTAAGGTGCGTGGCTCTAGTTATTGACATCTATCAAACGCTAGAGTGATGTTTACATAAGAGAATTTCGATCTCGTAGTGGTGTTGCTACAGAGTTGTTTTGTTTTTTTACTCATGCTTGCCTTGAATGAATCCAGTCCATTTATCTTCAATTTTATCTAAACCTTTGAAGCATTTTGACACTTAGAATGTGGAATGAAAACTTTACATGTACCCTTTTTTGTTTTTTAATGACACTGAAATGTCTAAACCTCTCCCATTTTTCCAACCGCTAAACAACCTCATTTTCAGCTGACTTTGCCTTTATTGTTGCGTGTGAAAGGTACTCAACACACTAATCCAGAAATTTGAACTAAACTGTGGTGGAATAGAAGCTATAAATCCCCAGCCCCCTAGTAATTCTCTCTGTATACATCCATGCTAGATAATACATTTTATGGCAGTAATGCTTCCAGTGCTTCTAAATTTTCTGTTTATTGCCTTGTTTAATATATACTACCTTGGAAGGTAGATGGATTGTGAGCTTCTGAAGTATTATGAAGTATCTTTCCAAACTGCTGGAGAATATTTGAGGGGGGTAACTTTCATTTTCTTGGTGGACTTTTTCACTTCCAAGAAAAGCAATTCAGTGTACAGTTTTACTGATCAGGTGAAGGACCTTGATTCAATTTGTTGGTGAGCTTTTAAATAATTTGAAAATAATGTTTCTACAGCTGTAACAGCTTCAGGAAATGTGGTGTGGTTTTGGTTTTGTTTGGTTTGGGGGTTTTTTGTGTGTTTTTTGTTTCATTTTGTTTTACTTTTTCTTCAGTTAACAGAAGACCGAATGCTCTTTCACTCATAGGTTGGAAAAATACAAAGATGACTCAGATGCATGTAGGTTTTACCAGGAGTCTGTCTGTTCTCTATCTAACGAATGCTGCTAAGAAGTCTGCTGCCTATGGAAAATGAAATGCTAGTGAGATTATAGAGTGCTGGCACAAGTAATAGTATCCGTTTTGGAAATTAGGCAGGGGAATATGGACTGAGGTAGTAGTATCTAGTCTAGATACTCAGTTGCTCTGAGCTGGTAAATGCCTGTGGATTCCACTGATGGTGTTGACATTGGTTTTTCCACTGAAATGTTGGAAATTACATTCATGTAAGGCACATGAAAATTTCCATGGCGATGTGCCAACTGAATTTTAAACTTACTCTATTTCAAGTTAAACATGTAATTTGACTGGTATTAACTTTCCCGTCACAGGTTCTTGGTCAAGCTATTCACTCGTGTAGGTAGAATAAACAAAGGTGAAATCAGAGCACTGATGACTGATAGCTCTTAGCTGGTGTGATGAAACTGTTCTCTTTAGGCTGGTGGAGTGCTGGCTGCTCTAAGCAGCTGGAGGAGAAGCCCTTTCAACCAGAAATCTTCAGAAATTAGTAGTGTTGTCAAATGTCATCTTGTGGCTGAGCTTTCCAATGTTTTCCCAAAGTAGTGCAGAAATTGGATTAAAATCAATTGTAAACTGTTAAGAAATTTGTTTCTTTTTTATTTGCCTATCTACTTTTCTCTTACATCCTTTCATCAATTTTCTTTCTGTCTAATAACAATCTATTCTTGATGAATTACTTTTTTCTGAATTTTTCACTAGTAAGCTTTAGAAGTTTTAGTAGTTTACAGTAAAGACCTCTTTCTCCTACTTTATTCAGGGTTTGGTTGGTTGGGGTTTTTTCAGTTCTCTTTTCTCCAAGCATGGATTTGCATCTGTTTTTAAACCAATCTTCATTGTTAACACAACTTCTTTTTCACTCTTCCACTTACTCTTTTGGAATGAGGACAGAAACATAGGTCTTGTTCATCTTTGGTTTCCAAGTGCATATATGTATTTGAGTAATTCTGCACAAAAATTTTTGCATGGTTTTGGGGAAGGAGGGATGGAGGGGAGATTGGGATTTAAACAATAGTCAAGGCTCAGGCAGGGATTGTTGTGACTTTTGCACTGGTATTTATTTCTGAACTTTCCAAACTGCTTCAAAACATGATCACATTACTGTGTGTGTCATTGTGAGAGACAGAGAACTTTATTTTTTCTAAATTCTTACATCTCCTCAGAAAAATGCTTTGGTATTACGTAATCACCATTGTTCTTTTGCATGTTTTTCATAGCATCCTCCTGGGCAGTTGAGAAGGAAGTACAGTTCCTGCTCCACTATTTTCCTGGATGACAGCACAGTCAGTCAACCAAACCTCAAGTATACTATCAAATGGTGGGTTTTATAATTATTTTTTTTTCCCTAGAACCTACATTACAGATATGTGTTTATGTATACTTATTTTGGAAGCATTACTAAACAAACTTCAAAAGTTTTAGGTTTTGAAGTAGTACGTTTATTTAATGCAGTCGCACTCCAGAGGCAATGAATAGGGTTCGCAAAGGATATTCCTCTTATTTTAGGTCAGCGTAGAATCAGCCTCCTTGTATTGTATATCTCAACAGAAAATTGTGATAAAGGATCTCGAATTCTGGTGACTGAAATACTTGTGCTTCAGCATTCAACAGTGTACTTGCTTTGGATGAGTCCTCAAGACTTTTTTTATTCAGAATTTTGGAATTATCTGAAATCAAAGAGCTCTTTTCTGTTCATGAGAAAATGCTCATTCACTAAGCTTTTCTTCTGGTTTTCTGTTTTAAATGGAAATTAATTGCCTGCAGATTCATTTCCTTATTGATGATAAGGGCACGGGCAGTTTTTTACACAGCCGTGGGGGACTTTGTGTGTGCTGCACTCATGGGCTTACTGTAGCTTGGATGATGTCTCACATGATCATTTCAGGTTTCACTGGTGCCTTTTTACATTTGGAGAGAATTGAAATTGATATATAGAGTATTGTTCTTTACATTTTGTGCAGTAAGGGTGAAAAATGAGAGAACAAACGCTCAGGCACTTTGTGCTGTTTGTTATGGTTGATACTCTCTGGAGTTGTTTGTAGGATGGTTACCTTGGTGTACACAAATACAACAGTTTATTAAGACAAAATCTGTGCTACGGAGATACATGACAAATACACTCAGACTAACATGTCCAAAGGAGTTTGTCATGTTAGTGGTCACTAAAGCATGTTCTTAATTTCTCTATTTAAGGAAAAAAGAGGAGAGTGGAGAAGGGATTCGCAGTTAGGCTGTCAATTTTTTTTCCATCTTGGAATCTCATACTCTTCTGTTCTAAATCCTTTACATGCAGATTTTTATAAGCAGAGCATTTTAGGTTGGTTTAGGCCCCCTTTCTGCATCAGAACTGGGACTGCTGGTGGAAAGGAAAGATGAGTTCAGTTGGCCACAGCAGCAGAGAAGTGTTTTCAGCGGGGCCTGGTGGCCAGCAGCAGCCTTGTGAAAAAGGAGATAGAAGGACAAGCTGGGGGAGGAGAGCAAGGTGGTGGCATTTAGGAGAGACTTGGGGTGCATGACGGGGGGGCAGAGCTGTAGGGAGGCGAGGGCACACATCAGGCTGGAAGGGCTGGTGCTGGGCCTGAGTGGAAGGAGTTGTGCAGGGCTGGGGCCAGGCTGCTGGTGAAGAGTTGGAAGCTGCAGAGGGTCAGAGGGTTTGAAAAGGGGTTATGTGAGGTAAGAAATTGAACTCTGGCACGTAGGGCCTCTGGTGAGGAGTCTTTTCCTCCTCTCCTGTCTGGCTGCACATTTAACAGCTTGAAGGGTGGGGAGATTGCAGGATTAATTGCTTTCGTAGCACAGCTTCATTTCTTGCACCCCATCCTGGCTGTCTCTGCAGATAAATGACTACTGTATGTAGGTAAATCTCTGAGAGATGTATTTTGGCCAGTTCATTTATTTCTTCTAGGTCATGTTGTGCACTGCTGTGTTTAAAATATTGGTGCATCTAATGGAGATCTGCAGCATTGGTGGCCAGAAAGCTCCTTAAGCTTCTTTTCATACGCTAGTTCATCTAGCGCTCAGTGTACAGGAAAGCAGAATGAAACTTGGATTGGAGTTCATGTATTACAGCTCGGAGAGACTTGCAGATTCTGATACGGATTTCCAAGTAGTAAATATTTTCTAAACCTCATTTGACATTTTATTACAAAAGCAACCATATGGTCATGAAGCAGAGCACTGCACATAGATTCTTGCATCTGCTTTCATAAAGTGAGCTGAAACTGCAAGTATGTTCCTAGGGGCATAATTTAAAATTAAATTTTAGTACAAATTCACTTTGTGAATAGCTTTCAGTGAAATTAAAGTCATTCATAAATGTGTTTTTTGTGTTCAGTGAGGACTGTGTTCTTTAAATGTCCATGGTACGCAGTATCTCACCTCCTTAAATATATATTTATATACAAAATCAAATTTTAAAAGCATCTGTGATCTAAAAGCTTCTAATGCAGCCAGGTAAAAGCTTTAATGCTCACACAAAGTTAGTGAAATATATTTACTTTCAACTAAGAAAAAATATTTTCCACTACATGGCTGTTCAAAAAAACCTCACCAAAATGAACGAACAACAAAAAACAACCAAAATTGAAATAATTTAGAATTCTACTAATGGGGTAGCTCCAACATACTCTTTTCCTAACGCAGAGTATATCAGTTTTCATGTAAAAAGTCTGGAATAAAATTACACAACAACCAACTGACTCTTTTAAAAGGCCTTTTATGGAAAAGAGGTAGAGTTTTGCCTCAGTATAAGATGCAAGCATCATACAGTGAATCACTGACAAAACAAATGGTAAACAGGTAGAATTGGTGAACTCCCTTCTCCTTCCCCTTTAGCTTTGACTGGATTTTTATGCTGCTGGAACAAGCAGGGAGGGTGCCAGGGCTGCTTTATCCTTCCATAAAGCTCTATCATGAGTAAAGCATGTGTCCTTCGATAAAGCTGGAGTCGCGAATTGGAAACTGGAGAACAACTATAAGAAGCTGAGTCTTAGTTTTCTTTAGTCTCAAGTGTGAATGAAATCAGTTAGTTGTATATGTAACTAAAACCTCAGCTTTCTGTGAATATAAGGACACTTTTTGTCTTTGTGCAGAATGTAAACAGAGGTACTTTGGTGTGTGGTTGAGAACATGGGAAATGCATAATGCAGTCAGTTATTCAGGGAGTTGCCTTTCCTGAGTTAAAATAAGTAACTTGGTGCCATAAAACTGTGGGAGCCTGGTATTTGAGTCTGGCATGAGTAACTACATAGAAAGACAGCCAAAAGTTAATAGATTTAAATATAAAATCATAAACCGATGGTGATTAAAACATTTCATGTTAGCCTAGCAGCATTAGCGAACAATAAAAGGAATGTCCAATACCTGTGATACTTTGTCTACAACCTTGGAAGTCAGTAGGAACATTATCATTGACTTAGCGGAGTAGGGCGTTAAATGGAAGGTGGTATGTGGAGTAGGGGTATTTTTGTAAGGTACTTAGGGAAAAGGAGGCACTTGGAGTGTGCTGAACAAATACTATAAAACTGTCTGGTTTCAGCAGTTTTGCAGGTATCTAACAGTGATGAAAATGGACTGTTGAGCATTCTTTTTGTCATGCATTATGCTAGGTTTTAAATTTGCGTGTTAATATGACAAATAATAACATTTGACAGTCCTGAGATATTAACTCTGTGTTTTTTCTTTACAGTGTAGCTCTTGCAATATATTACCACATCAAAAACAGGTATGTGAACAATGCAATCTTGTACTGAAGATATCTTTAATCAGAATAGATGATCTGCCCAAACCCTAAAAACCCATGCTATGTATCTTTCAAAATGTTTATGGATAGTAGTTCTCTTATTTCCCACACTAGAAATGAGAAATGTATTCTGTTATATTTTTATATATATTATTACGCTGAGAAAAATAACAATTACGTACCATAAAAATCTGGAAATACAGTTCAGCATTGAAAAACTTTGATGATTCAGTGTTTGGTTTTATGTGCACTGGGCACTTTTGCCTTGTTGCATATTTTACTATTACAGAGAAATCTGAACAGTGTCTTCCAGATTTATTTTTTTACCTACATTTCTGTCAAGTTAACTGTGTAAATCAATGATCAGTTAATGTTAATAGATTTTGCAATAAAACCCATTAATTATATAGTAAGAATGACATTGTGAATAGATGTAATTCAAGATGCCTCAGAAACAGCAGGTCCTGGCTTATCTCTTCTGGTGTAGTATGTTTTAGATCTCTACTCAGTCAATTTGATTGAAATTGAATAAAAAATAGGTTCTTTAAAAAGTAACTTGGTACATAAATTAGCTTTTTTCATGTTGAATTGTGCCTTTGTATCTTAAATGCTGTCTTTGCGATATGTCACAGTATCATAAAAGAATATTTCTTCACATTTCTAGGGAAAGATTGTATAAATACTTAAAGTGACTTTTGTGTCCATGGCTTTTCAATGTCTCTTTCAGAGAACTTGGCTTAGATCTTGATCTAACAAGCCACTTACATGTTTTTTTTGTCTGGACTGTAAGAAGTCTCACTAGAACAAAAATAATTACTCATAAGTTTAAAGTTAAGCTGGTACGTAATTTGGGACCATGTTTTAGGTCACTGGAACCCATCACGCTTCTTGAAACAAGGCTGACATCTAAAGAGAAACCTTCAGAAGTGCACAAGGGCAGAAAGGCTTATAGCTCGATCCCTGCTGAAAACTCTTAGAAGGCTTTCCAAGGCATCACTGGGCCTTGGACTGAAACATGACAATGCGTAAAGCAAAACTCGGAGTGAAATCTTTTCACAAGTTTTTAATTTAATTTCCCAGGAAATAAGGCATTAGTGATCATGCTTGGATCACTTGTTTATCCATCTGTGGTTCCTTTTTTCCCCTTTCCTCCATCCCCTTTCCTCCATCATCTCTGGGTTAGTTTGGCTAACTAGTCAGTTTTTGTTATACTTGACTGACTCATAGATAACTCAAAGCTAATCAGACTATGAAATGTTGTAGAAATAAGTTATTCTTAAGTACTCTGCTGAGTATCATGCTAGCCAAGTAATAGGCTCAGGAGAATGGGGCACATTAGGGTGTACAAAGAGTGAGAAACTTCACTAAGAGCTCACAGTTGAGCACAAAGAGTCCAGAGCCAGAGTACACCAGACTTGCTTCGTGCTGATTGCCATGGAGATGCTTTCTCTCTGCAGTAAAATATTGCGCATTCATAGTCTTACAGAACTTGATGCAGATTTGGCCTACAACTAGTAGATGGAGAGGCTAAACCTTTATAAAACGAGGAGTCCTATGTCAGTGTCTTGAAAGCAAATGCATTCTGAATGTTTGGGAAACTTGCTGTCTGACCTTTTGCTTTTGGGATGGAGAGGAGATCTATTCAGGAAGAGCTGGTTGCTGCTTCTCCCCCCTGAAGCTGCTTGGGTTGAAGAGGTGTGGCGTAAATGTACCCCTGCCATGCTCAGGGCAGATGTTCTTGGCGGTGGTGCTGGGGCAGGCTCATGTGCATCAATTAATGACTCTGAAATAACTTCTATCTTTGCTTGTCTCTGATGTAGGAACAGAGGGACAATGTGGTAACAGTCACTTGTACTTGCTGCTAAAACAGCAATAGCAAAATATGTTCTGCTTCCTGCTATTGTAGGTGAAAAGGAAGTTGTTGACATCTGTTGTAGATTTTTGTTCATCGTTGAGGGGTGGGAAGTAAGAGACCAGTGTAATTGTTGTATAGACTTGAGGTTGATTGTGACAGAAAATGAATGAAGCACTCGCTTTGCCGGAGAGTTCTTTTCAGACAGTGTTCAGTTGTTCCTTTTCTCCTGCACAGCAGACTTAAAATTAAATTACTTCCTAATATTCCAAACTCTCACCAATCCCAGTTTTTTTAGAAACTATAAATGAAATAGAATATTCCTTCATATGTTGATCTTGAAGGTCATTTCCAACCTTTATGATTCTGCTTTTCACATTTTATTTGATTGTAACATTCTAGTTATACTTCCTTCCTTGCCCAGTATCTCCTATCGTTGTTATTTTGATTTGCTTTTTGCAGCTTTTATCGTGCTTAGTTATTCCACAAGTGATAAAAGACTACACCTGTCTTGTTTTCAGAGAAATGCATGAGTATCAGTGATTCTGCTAAGTTAATCAATAAAAAAAATAAACCTCAACAAGCTGAACATGAAAAATGCTTAGATCAATTAGTAGGTTGTTTGTTTTTGAAATATAGCAATGTGAATTTGTTCTAATGAAGATGAAAACCTGTGAATTTTTGGGGAGTGTGCATGTGTGTAATAGATTTTTTTGAGGACAATGAAGTGTGCCTTCATAACGTTCAGCAAGCTACAGCATGAAGATATAAAATAGGAAATTCTTTCTCTCTTCTCATTGTGAGGGGCCAGAATTTACTATAGCACATCAGTGATTCCAGTGAGACTGCTTCTGCATTAAGATAGTAGCCTTTTTATGTAGGGGTAGAAGAGTATGACCTGAAATCCTTGCTCATTAGGAATTTTCTAGTAATTATCTTAATCTATTGGGGTTTTGTTTTGTTTTCATTTAGGTACTTTTATTTTATATGTAAAGTGTTTATTTCCAGCGTTAGCAGGCTTTATAGCAGAAAAAATATCACTTTCAGATGTTGAGGTTTAAATGTTAGCTGCTATTAAGTACATTTTGTAGACATGATTCCACTGTAAATCTCGTGTTCGCATGCTCTGAGACACGTGCTGTTGAATAAAGACAGAAAACATATTCAGTGGTTTTTCTCTTAAGAACTCTATGACCAGAGTACCAGAGATGCTATAAATAAAGATGGGATTGTAATAAGTAGGTCACATGGATGCATCTGTCCAGAAAGTGTCCAGTTCTAACTGGTACTGCTGCACCATTTGCTTTTGTGATTGTTAGCATTCCTGCTAAGATTACACTGAGCAGAAACCTTACATTGCGTACTGGATTTTAGGCTTCTAAACTTGCATCAGCTCAAAACTAATGAGTAAGAACATAATTTTTTGGTGAGATTTTTTTTTAAATGTATTCCTTTCTGATTTCAAAAATCACTGGAAGGATAGGATTTTTCCAGAGAAATAAAAAAGTCTGTGTATGTATTAAATAAAGGATAACTGGAAAAAGCGTTACATATTTGTAAGTGTTCATGATGTTGACAATAAGGAGGAGAAGAAGTTAAGAGATTGCAAGGATTAACATGATGAATTTAAGAAAAGGAGAGTAAGCTGGGCTGATTTAATTATAAGTTTATGGCAGTACTATAAAAACCTTGAAGGGGGAGCACAAAAGCTACATCTTGGGCATTGAAAGCTCAAAATTTTAGCATACTTTATAATATGGATTTCATATTGCGTGTGAACCTTACGGCAGAATAGGTCCAGCTTCTATTTGAAAGTCCCGTTTCTGCACAGTTTCTAACCACCCCGCAGCATGGAGAGTATTGGGATTTTAATGGTACACTTGTGTCCATAAGAGCTGTGTGCTGTCGTGTGCGGATAATAACACTACTTTGGTTTTAATGCTTTTTAGGGACACAGACGGAAGAATGCTCTTAGATATTTTTGATGAAAACCTTCATCCCCTTTCGGTAAGTTCATCTGCCTCTTCTTCCTGTTCATGTGAACTGTCTTTCTTTCTGTCTGCTTCATTTTGTTTCAGTCACCTATTTGGAAGTATTTCTTCCTTAGAAATCCGAAGTGCCATCAGACTATGACAAACATGACCCGGAGCAGAAACAGATTTACCGCTTTGTTCGGACGCTGTTCAGTGCTGCTCAACTGACTGCTGAATGTGCCATTGTCACCCTGGTGAGTGTCTGAGAGATGACATCAGCCAGCTGACAGACCCGGTTTTGTTCCCAGAGCTTGGGTTTGTATGATTTAATAGATCTAGGTGCTGCCAGGGAATTTTTTCTCACTATGGAGACTGAGGAAATATCTCGATGGGAAGAGATGCTACAGTTCATTTTCTTGGGGTGGGTAAGTGGTGGAAGAAGTGATTGGATAACATGTGACGCAGAAGCTGGGGTTACTTACGTCCTGCCCTCACAGAATGATAGTGTTACAGCCCACCAAGGTGACTAATAGAAAACACAGGTGGCGTAAATGGTCTGAACAAGAGGGAATGTTAAAAGCAGAAAGCCTTCCACTTTTGGGGGTATTGCTGTGTATCACTGTAGCTTCCAGCAGAGGTTTGGGAACAGCTGTAGGTAATTTGATAGCACTAATAAGAATTGATGGGCACATGAGGGATTCATTGAGTGACTGGGACATGTTGGTGATGGCTCTTCTTTCACTTGCATTGTACTTGTCTTTCAGGATCATGTCATAGGGTTAAACAATTGTTCTCAAGGCTGAAGTTTAGCTACTTAAAAATAGCACAACACCAAAAGAAGGTTCAGATTTTTAGCTGGTGTGTATCACCAAAGCAGTGTGGATTTAACGAACTAAAAGTGATCTCTACTAGCTGAGAATTTCTTAGTTTTCCTGACATTTTCATCCTGCAAACTGACAGGCCTTTTCAGCTTTCAGGCAAGATTTGACTATGTTCTGGACACAGAGATTTTAAAAGAACAAAATGTGTTTTTACCACTATAACATGTGGTTTCATAACAGCTTTGTTATGCATTTTAGATGGAAGAAGGGGAAATTGGAGAAGGTGGATTTTGAAGCCCAGAGCTACTCATTTCCTCTGTTAATCTCTCTCCCTTGGCTTCTAAGATTAGTTGGCAAGCTCTTCTCCTTTGGACAGTCAAAATGAATTGTACTAGCCATTACAGAACAGGAATATGAGAGAAATAGGGCAAGAAACACCCTGCAGTGCTCCACCCTTACATTTTGGAGTATTACTCTGCCTAGTTATTTGACCCAGCCATTACTTGTTTTCTGAAATAACATTTTGTCTCTCTCTTTTACATAATTGCACTAAGTATTTGTCCTTCTCTCTTTTCTTCCAAAGTGTTTTCTGCTGGAAGCAAGATATGTTTTGTGAATCAGTATGTTCTTCTGTAATTTAATTAATCTACTGTTAAATACAGTGGAACTTTGTAGTTATCTGTTGTTCGATCTTAGGTTATTTGATCAATGAGGGCACTGTTTAGTAGAAAGGAAGAAGACCTTTTTTTTTTTTTTTTTTAATAACAGTATCTTCCTGTTATTGCAATGCATGGAAAGTTCTTCCCCACAAATCTTGTTAACCCAGGCATGTATTTCAATATCTTTCATTTGTGACTGCTTCCTTGCTTCTTTTGGTTCTCATGTGGTTTCCCTGCAAGCAACTCTGTTGATGTGATCTGCAGTGAAGTATAAATGGTTTTTAATTCATTTGTTGTATTGCAAAGGCAGTTTCCATAGTTATTAGTGCTTAAACTTAGGTGGCTTGGTTTTTTACCCAACACAACGGTAACAGATAGATAAGCTGTTTTATAACCTAGCTCTCAAAGCAGCTATGCAGATGCTTGCAGATAGATTTGGTGCAGGTCATCAGTGTTACTGTGCTGCTATTGTTGCCCATGTTTTCAGGATTATAGCACCTTCCAGAAAGCTTCTGAGTTTTTGGATAAATAGTGTTTTACAAGTCTGAAATTCTGCTGCTGCAATTCCCAGTTTCCTCTGTACTTCTAGATGCCATTTCTTTATTGTCAGCACCATCAGGAGTGCCCTCAGTGACAGATCATGTTGTTTCTGCATTGTTCAAATGTGGAAATTAATCTATTAAAAAACAATCAACCCTTCTCCCTTTCCCACACTCCTAAAATCTTAATAGTGTTGATATTGCTGTTTATGAACCTTCCAAGCACTTTCATTTTTCTTATGCAGTCTGGAGAAGACAAGAGCAGCATTGCCTGCGTATGTTCTGCCATAGGCTGGCCATCCGCTGGAGAGCAATGTGATAGCCCTGACCGCCACTTGTTCCTCCTGGGAGAGCTGCCAGGAGGGAGGAAGCGTTATCTGTGGACATCACTGCACATTGTGAACAAGATGCTCCAACTGTTATCTTTCTTTCACTTCAATTATTTAAACAGTCTTAACATGCCCCTTTTTACTGCCCAAATTATTATCGTGTTTTTAGGTGTGTAGATGAATGCACTTGCTGTTTGTCTTTTTGCTTGCCATTGGCCAGGCAGAAGTAGCACTTAGAACTGGTTATGTAGCAGGCTGTAGTGTTCAGCACAGAAGCTGAGTAAATGTGAAACTCCAGACTCTTAGATAAGCTGGTCTCCAGCAAAAAGCCGGCATTGTGTTGCTTCGAGCACTTAATTAAAACATTTCAATTAAAGCCTCCATTATTACAGCAAAACCAATTTATAATTAAACAAAAAAATTTAATTTTCACACAGCCTGCAGAGCTGCCAAGAGATTTCCCATACTGATAGATGAACAATTAAAATCTCAGGTTCAAACAATTAAATACTAATTCACATTATTTATTTATAAAACAGTACCGTAAGAATAAAATTAGTTTTAAGAATTGTGTTACTGATTTGAAGTCTTCCAAATAATGTTTTTTTGTCCCAGTGAAGAGATGAATGATATTCTGTGACCTGAATTCGGGAGAAAAATACTGCGTGTGTGCTTCTCCCTTGACCCAGAGTATTCTCACCCTTGTTAAAACTGAGCAATGCCTGTGTAATCTTCACCGTCTCCTGAAGTGCAGAGGTGGCAAGTTGTACTTATGTTAATCTACTAATTGGATAGCAAATAAAAATGTGAACAGGAGCGTTACCCATACCAACAGGAAAACAATACAGTGTTTGCATGTTGTGAGAATTAAATATTTATGCTTTGTTCTTTTGTTTTGTAAAACCAATCCTGTTAACTAGACCTGTAGAGGAGAATGGTCCGAGTTTTCTGCTTTGCCTTGACATGACTTTGAGGTTTTTGCAAATAGGCCAAAACTGCACCTCCTAATATACTTCTGTGTCTCTGTTAGTTTCAGAGAGGATTTATTTTGCATTTCTAAATAGGCACATACATTAGGACTGTATACTCTAGACCGATCAGATACAGTGGTATGTAAATACATACAGTACATGAGCTGAATTACAGCTGCAAAATTTAGAGGAGCTTTTGAAATATGTTAGAGTTCATACTGTGACTGAGAGGATTCGATATTGGAAATTTTGGAATTTGAAGTGCGAAAGAATAAATTCTCATTATGAAAAATAGGGATTTAATTAATCCAGCCAGATGTTCTAGAGTTCTTACTGTACTCCTCAATCATGTTTTCAGCAACTAGTTAGAGAATATTGTTGAACTGTGCTGTGAAAATTTTAGTATTTGAGGAGAATTCTGTTTTCTGTGTGTTTGGAGAATAGGGGAAAGCATTTAATTGATTTCACTGGGATATTTTTACTTATAAATGCTGATAAAATACCTTTTTTCTTTTTTCATGTTTCAATTGAAGAATCAAAAATCTGATACTTGTTTAAAAGAAAAAAACCCACGGAGCTCGTAGACACTTGATCTGCAGCAGAGGTCCTTTTCAGCTGGCCCAGTATAACTGCCAATCCTTATGCAGCTGATGGAAGATGCCAGTTCCTCTGAAGAGCTCGGAGTCCAATGTGCAGTATTGTTTGTTCCCTGATACGACACTATCACTCTCCATCCAGTGACTATAATGGATTGTGAGTGAGGTTGTATCACCAGGGCAAACCGTTGAAGCTCAACTCTGCCTTGTGTAGGAATCGCGTGAATAGAGTCCTGTGTATCCAGTATTGTTGGTGTCCACCTTTGTCTTGAGTTTCAAGCATTCCCTGGGAGGTGGCTGAAGCCTGCTGCTTTGTCACATCTGAGGAAGCTCTCCCAAGTGCAGAGAGGAGGTCTCTCCATCTGTGCTGTGGATCCTAAGCCCCTTGGCAGCTGGCCGTGTGTCAGCGGATGCTCTGGAGAAGGGGAAGAGAAACAAGGGTTTCATACCTGTGGTTCAGGTACTGGTGGGAGCAGAAGACTCAGATTCTGGTCCTTGGTTTTAGGGCTATTTTCATCTTTCGGCTACAGCCTAACATACAACACATGAATGATTATCAGTTAATACTTATATGTCTTTTAGTCAAGTCTTACTTTTTAGGCCTATTGGGATATAAACTTCATAAAAAGAGAACATTCGAGCTGGGGATCGGGAGGGATTTTTTTTGTTAAATCCCCAAGAGAAGACATTCAGTCAAAGAATGGGTATCTGTTTCCTGATGCATCTCTAAAGGCTTCTGTGTGGGCAAGGAATGAATACTGATCCCAGTTTTTGGCTGGAAAAATGATGTCTAAAAAGTTTGAGTGCATTTTATGTATGTTAAAGATCTTGGTCTAAAAATTAGTAAATTGAGGGGCAAATGGGGAGATGTGTGACTTTGCTCTTGGTTCCATAAGTGTTTTCTATAAACGTCAACAATGGTACTCTGCAGTTTTTTACATTTTCAGAGTTTTGTGACTGTGTTTGTTACTCTTTTTCAACATTTAGTCTCAGAAATAAAAATTGGATGAATTTGCAAGGACCATGATGATTTGATGTCCCTTTCCACTAAATGGATGGCACCAGACCTTTGTGGAACATTTTAAATGCCCAGCTGGGCAATTGCAAAGCATGGTTATTTCTGGAGAGTCGTGGTAGGGAGCTGGCTGATTGCTTAGAACAGAGCATATGGCAATTTAATGAGTGGATTAGACTGTAGTTTGCCTATATGGGACTCACTACCAATTATAATTTTTTTTTCTGTACAAATATCTTTTTAGTTTCAAGGCATTGTGACACTGAAGTTTTCTCATTAGAGAGGACTGAGGACTGATGTCTTCATTAGTTATTCTGTGCTCCTGCAACTTACACTGTGGGTTACCTAATGAGTTCATATGGAGTTTAAATGGGAGAGAGAGGGAATGGTTTTTTTGCAAATACATATTCAGTTGTAGATTCTGAATTACGGTAATTAAAATACCAAAAAGATTGTCTCCTTTCTGTCAATATAAATCAGGTGTGAAATAATTGAAATGACTAGGCTTTTATCGGTAAAATAAAGATAGAATCTGACATGAAAGCAGTATAAAAATGGCATGAGAAAAGATAATGCTTTGCTCTTACTGCTGCCTCAAAATTCAGAGTTACTCTAGTACTGTCAGTGACATTCCTGGGTGATTGTCCATTTCTTTAGTGTGCTCCCACTCAGCCTCCTTGGAGGCAATGCACAAGTTCTTACCTCTCCATGTTGCACCACAGGAAACTCCAATACTGCAGACAGTCTAGGTTGGAAGGGACTTCTGGAGGTCACGCCTGGTCTGGCCACTGCTTAAAGCATGACCAGCTGAATCAAGCTGATTGGAGCCTGCCCAGTTGAGTTTTGAATTTTTCCAAGGATGGAAAATTCATAATCACCATAGAAAACCTGCTCCATTGTTTTAGAGAAGCCTGAAAATAGAATTGTGCTATTTTGGGTGCTTAGACTGCAACTCCAGTATGATAAGAGGTGTCAGTGGGATATTGGAAGTTAATGCTGAACAGCTTCAAAATTAAGAGAAACAAGAAGAACCCCGTAGTAAGATTTTAATAAAATTTGAATGTTCCTTTGGATCATGAAATATTGAAATGAAATAGTTTGACGCTTTCATATTTGGCATATATTCTGAAGGTGGAAAAAAAAAAGAGGAAATAAATCTCCTCTGGTATTTTAACTTTTCTTTCTACTTGAGAATATTATGTAATATACAAAGTATGCTATAATGTCCTCTGAGGTGGAAAAAATGAGATGCTGTTTCTCACTAATTAAAACTGAACTCTTCAGTGCTATCTTTAGGTTTCAGTTTCTTCAAACGGATTTATGTTCTGTTGATTGGGATGTTGTATAACACACTCTCTCCTCTCCACAATCATGAGGAACTGGACATTCTAGATAACTGGGACACCACTGGATGCTGTGGTTACTATCAGATGCTCAGGAAGTACAGGATAGATTGACCCAACTGCAAAGAATCACCCCGGGTATCAGTTCTGGCTCAGCCGTGGCCCTGCAGCATTGCTGGAGGTTGGATGCTGTTGCTGATCCTGTTAATTTGTGCCACGTTATTGTTCTGCATCTGAATAAAAAAAGCCTCCCAGGATTCGTGGTGATAATGGATGGCTGAATGCTTCTCTACCATACTATTGCAAGTCCAGGTCCTGGGAGTTAAGATCAGAGGCATCCAAGCTGGGGCAGCTTGGAGTCATTTCGGATCTGGCAGATTTATGAGCTCAAGATATGTACTGAAACAAATTGATTCTGTACCTCTGCTGGAATCTGAATGGGCTTTGGATAACTACGTTCCTGTGGTGCCATGTCTAAGCTAATGAACCTCTCCAGAGTTCATTGAACTCAAAGCCAATTTGGGATTATCTATACCCATGGAGTGGTAATTTTAATTAATAGAATTAAATTCTTCTTAATTCCGATAAATGAATTCTTAACAAAGGCATATCACCCAATTGGTTTCACTTAGGATTAAACAGTAATTTGCTGGTATTCCAAGTGTAAAGGTCAGTCATTGCAAAACCATGGTGCAGGTCTGTGAGAAGACATGGAAAATAGTAATCTAATATTCCTCTTCTTAAATCCTAACTCTGTGCAGTGTATCTTTTGATGTGTGCTCAGGTTATTTAAATGTCTCCAATGAAGTGCAAGTGTTGTCTATCGAAGCTTGTTAGACTGCCCATTGTGTGAAACCATGTAGATCATTCCCAAACACAGTAGACTGATAATGGAGGTATCAGACTCTGAGGTATTGAATTTGAAAGTGAAAATGTATTGATGACCAATATCTATTGGTATTTTCCAGATCAGATATTTTTATTTCACCTAGGATTTGAATTACATTACAAAGGAGTTTTGAAGATTATAGTGTTGCTGGTATTAACAGAGTTATACTTGTTCTTTGCAAGCTGGGAAAAATTAAAAATGAAGTTGTTTGACTGAAGCGACAGTTTCTGCTAGCACCACATCAGTAACTTTCATGTTTTATTTAAATAGTCTTGTTATTATGTGAAGAAATCTATAAACATACAGTCCTAGAGTTAAATGGGTAATGATAGGTGTGGTGAAGATGGTTCTTGGAAGCTATTAAAGTGTTTGAGGAGAACTAGGTGTTGAATTAAGGAAGAATAAATCTGTTGTCTCTTTGGAATTCAACTTTTGAATGTCTAATAGAGAAGTACTCTGAAGTTTTGCCCCAAAAGCTTACTTTGAGAAGAGGCACTGCAAAGAGTGAATTTAATTGAAGAAAAGTAACATTGATATAACAGCTTCAGTTTGTTTTAAACTTCAGTGCTGTTCCTAAGCGTGGATACAACTGTTAAAAGTGAGTGGATGCAAATCATGACATTCATTTTAACTTATGTCTTCTAGATACTGAAAGCTCATCTTGGTCTTTATTAGTTTTGTTACTATAAAGGAACACTAATAATACAGAGGAGATGAGGGCTTCAAACTTCTGTTAAAAAAGAAACAAAACAAAGAAGTGTTTCTTACATTGTTTTTTTTCTGTGTTTTTTGGGTTTTGTCATATAAGTAAATTTCTTCCAGCCTTCTGGGAGATGATTTACAATATTATTTTCTACAGTGAGCTTTTAAAATTCAGCTTTATTATATGAATTTACCGCAATTCTAAAGAAATTGTAGGAACTGTTTTACTTTTGAAAATTAAGCCATTGAAATGCATTACAACACAAAAACACACTGAACTGCATAGCACACACAGAATCCCAACTCTGTTTGATAGAAACTCCAAATCTAAGAAAATGACCCCTGTGTTTAAGACAATATTCAATGTATAGACATAGTTGCATACAAATGACATTTCCATATGTCACATTTGCCATTCAGGGTCAACATTTGTGGTGATTTTTTTAAATTTTTATTTTTCTTTTGGTGAGGTGGAGCATGCCTGCCTGCGTGTGGGAAGACTGGCTTACTTCTGCCAGCAAAAGCAGGTGGCATTCTCCCACCAGCCAGGAGTTTGTTTGGGATGAGTAGTGTAGTCCCTAACCACCCACCAGCCTCGTCCTACAAGCAGGCTGAGAGTCACCTGGCCCTTCTCCAGACGTCTGTCCTGATTCAGCACATCTTTGCAGCAGCCAGAAGCCTCCCCCTTCAGGAGTGTAGGCTGCTGAGTACATGGCAGAGTCTACCTCTCATTTTCACTCTGTCTTGTCAAATTCAAAACCTTGGTGCTTGGGCTGTTACCATGGCCTGGGCCTAGTACAGTGAAATGCTCTGAGATGAAAAGAGTGGTCGAGAGCTCCATTTGTCAACAATAATGAACTTTCTCCTGTTTGCATAGGAGACAGCTCGCTTGGCTGTGTTTACTGCTATTATGAAGGTGCTCTACATCAGCAGGGCAAGAGCTCAAGTATCTATGAGCCTTTCCTCTGCCTTTGAAATTTTCATTCAAAATCTACTAAAACTACATGTGGGAAGTTGAAATCGAAGGGGTTTGCATGAACAGTGAAAGGTCAAATTTGATGTAAAGCAATTGAAGTTCGTTTTGTGATTTAAGAGTGGCATAATATTATGGTTTCAGTACACTTACGAAGTTCCTTGCATGAGCATGGTGCATTGCATTAAAGAAGTCTGCTTCCCAGAGACAATTCCAGGGAATGCTGTTTGTTCGTAATTCATGGGGCAGTTTTTCTTTCTAAGTTGAACAAGTTTGTTTGTGTGATGTAGTGTGTAAGGGGTTTGTTTGCATAGACTTCCTGGAAAGCAAAAGGCAGCCTTTTAAATAGAACCATCAGGTGATGCAAATTCCAGTGAGATCCACATGTTGCCTTTCTACTGAGCTTTGTGTTTCTGTGGTTTTGTATTACTGGGCTGCTTAGAGCAGGGGTGAGCCTTTTGAATTTCGATCACTGTGGACCCACTTACACACTTTCCTTTTAATTTCTGAGTTGAACCCTTGTCACTTAATTTTAGTTTCTGAAAGCATTTAAACTATGCTGTTTATTTTGGATTCACACACTGCTTGAAAAGCCTTCACAGGCAAAACTCCCAATACAAAGTTCTATATATGAAAGTCTTTTCAGAGATTAAAAACTGTTTTCAGTAATGTGCTTGACACAATTTTGCAATTAAATAGTGTTATGCCTTCCTTATGAAGGAAAATAATTTTTGATCAATATTTTGTTTTGCAGTGTTATAATGTTACAGTTTTCTTCAGCACTAGAATGGCAGGCAGGGGCAGATCATAGCTAAAGAAGAACTGCTATATTCAAGAGTCTGGCATTTGGCCTTTTGAAAATTCAGCTTTGGTTTATATATCTTATTAGCTTGCTACCTATGTAGCAATACCTATCATTTTTTTAAGAAAAAAACCCTGGAAAATCAAAAGTTTTATCTGTGAGACCTCATGCTGTAAATATTCTGACTTTATATCTGAGTCTAACTTTGTTTTCACAGAGACTTTTGAATATTTATTATACGTGTCTTTTTCTACCTAATGACGTAAGGTTGAGTTCAACAAAGTGTCTAACACAAAATCATGGTTAATTCCTCATTAACAAAAGAGAAATAGAGAATCCATAGTCTCTTACTAAGACTTCTCTTTTTTTGAGGCAATTAAGTTTTCTATGCATCTACTGTTTGGTATATCTGCTCCTTTTTAAGCTGTTTGTTGCTACTTTGAAGTTAGTTCAGTATTTATTTGAATGTACAGATATCCTCAAAATTTGGGATAAATATTTTCTAAATGTTTTGTGTATTTTAATAATTATCTTTGAATCAGTCAGTCTCTCTTAAAAATGTTTAAAATTGATAAGTAAAAAACTTCAACATTATTTTAAAACGTTTTTCTTAAAGTAATATCTTCAGTTGTCTTAGTGGCCACGTATTTCTGCTCTTAGAGCAGAAGTAAATTTCCTTCAGCATCTGTAGAAGAATATCTTTAGGTAGTTAAAATTGAAAACCAGGTGATAGTCCTTCAGAATCCCAAGCAGTGTTCTGTTTTTATAAATATGCAGTCTTTCAGATAGGTATAGTATTTTGCATGGATATTGCACTTTCATCAGAATATCTCATAAAATCTGCAAGTTTCTGTCAGTCAGTGGAGACTCTTCTAAGAGTACTAGCAACCTAAATAACTATCTAATTGCTTTTCATCACAATGTAGGAAAGAGAGTATTATAAGATCTGTTAGGAGATACAAAGAATATGTTCTTCAGTAAATGCAAATCTGTATTTTTACAGAGTAGCATTGCAGGACTAAATGTTGGTTGTGTAAATGTATCTGTTTTGTCATGCTGAAGCACTTCCAGTTTCAAATTCTACTTTTTCATGCACAGCAAGTGGTTCCACAAGTGAGAAACGAAACTGCAGAACAAGTTCACTTCCTTAGTGTGAGTGAAGGCAGTAAAAAAAAAAATTTCTGAATCAAAGCAGAATTTATTAACTTGATAAATGGCTACATCTGATTTTTTCTTAAATCATTGCCAGAATGGTACAGTGAAACCGGTTTGAAACGACCTCAGAGTGAAATAAGAAATCTGTTGCTTGGGAGTGGTGGTCTGTTGAGGAGAGAAAATTTTAACTTTTAACACATGAATTCATTGTAATATGACTACATCAGTGACCACTACAGACACAGTAACTTCAGTTTTCTTTTCCCTCAGTGAGAGTAGGAAGCAAAGAACTTACACTTTGTGGTGGCCACTTCGAACACAAGTTGTTAATGTTGTGTGATTTGTATTTTTTCCCTGTGATTTCCTTGCTCAGTATGGCTTTTCTATTGGTGAGTGTGTCTGACAGTTCATTCTGTGGGCTTAATATCCGTGTATATGGATCCAGATATGAGTTTTTTATAGAACTTTTTTTTCTGTAAAACTTTAAATTATACACAGCTGTCTACTGTTTTTGATGATCTTGTTGCCAAGCTCTAATTACTTGTACATATCACAACTGTGAAAATTAATGAACGTAACTTTATGAAGGATGTAATTAGCCTTGATGTTATTGGTGACTCTTAAAAGTACATGAGCTTCAAAATACATGAATTACAATTTTTCAGGTCTGTAATATTTTCTAGTAATGCTAGACCTTTCCAGAAGCACAAATCGCTGAAGGCCTTCTGTTTGCTTGTATGAGTGAACATCCTTAGAGGAAATCACAACTGAGCTCTTCTGGGTTTAAGCTTTTCCCTTAATGTCCTGCCTTTCTGCTTAGTCTCAAATCCTTACCAGCATGTTTAATTTTGGATATATTAGCTATTCTATGGGTGTTATTTGGTTAGGTGCTAATAAACATTAACTTAGTCAACTGCAGGGGATTTATTCTATGTCTTCTCAGCTAGTATGTAAACTGTTTAGATGTTGTGAATTGCAGAAGTGTTTGTTTTGTTGTGAATTGGGCAATCAGTGAAACTACCAGCCTATAAATTACAATTATCACACTTTCTGTGATAGCTAGTAGCTATTATTGGTTGCCTTTCTCGTTAGTAATTAGCAATTTATTTATTTACATTATAATTTCAGTAATTTTATTTAAGCCATCATTTGAATTTATTCCAACATGTGACTGTATTGCCAGCAGTTATAGATAGAAAAATAACAGGTTTGCTTCTGATAATATGATCAGAGGGTAAAGGTGGTCTAAAATAAGAATTTTACACATTAAGTCTAGAGCTTGGCATAAGTACATATATTTAAACCTACAGCTTTTATGAAATAATATATTGCTGGAACAGGCTTATGAAAACAATTTTGTTTTATTTTCTATTTGATAGCAAAACAGATTAAGTCTTGATTTTAATGTGTTTCCACAGGTATATCTTGAAAGACTTTTAACTTATGCAGAGATAGATATTTGTCCCGCAAACTGGAAGCGAATTGTACTGGGTGCAATTTTACTGGCATCCAAAGTTTGGGACGACCAGGCTGTGTGGAACGTGGATTACTGCCAGATCCTGAAAGATATCACGGTCGAAGACATGTGAGTGCAGTATGTTTATCTTTGTCAACGAATGCCAAGCTCTGTGTGTATGAGGAGAACGGGAAGTTCTCTCATAAATTACATAAAGTTTGTATATCTGCATTGTATCTAAACATGATGGATGCTGATAAATGGCATGAGGTCTACTTGATAGTTGCTTACATAGAAGACATTAATTTGGTTTCTGGTTGAAGTGTATTTTACCACTGGATATTCATGCACGGTGAAGAAAACATACCTACAGAGTATTTAAATGTATGATTTGGCAAAAAACTCTCACATACCAAATGAGCATGCATGGGTTCACTTCACCAACAGTTACTGTTGTGCTAGTTCTCCATACAGACAGTAGAGCAAAATGTAAGGCAGGAAAGAAAGTTGTGGTCCTAATGATTCTTACATGATCACCCACTTATTTATTACCATTATTCAAAATTGATGCTTTTCAGGGTTTCTTCCCCCCCCCATCCTGCTGAGTTCATTTCCAAGATGTAAAAATCTAGTATTTTAACTTGCAAAAAGAAATTTCAATTTTTCCTTTTTTTTTAAATCTGATGGCATTCTTAAGCAGTGCATATTGTAACAGCAGAGAGAATTGTGATACCTGGCTGAATACTCCTGATGAATATTTAGAGCATATTCTAATAGCAATAAAAAGGACTGTAGTAAGAATAAACACAATTAAGATCTTAATGTGTACAGATACTGAAAGGAGTGCTCATTTCACTAAATAGTCTAGTGCTTTTTTTTGTTTGGTCGGTTAGCAGGTATAACATACATTGGCTGAAGCACCTGTGGTTTGTATCATCTATATGTTCAGGGCTGAGTCACACACCATGTGTGCTTTCTGAGGTGCCCTTACCTGAGCTGGTGTGTGTGAGAGCGATACTGGAAGGGCTGGAGTTGGAATTGGTGCTGGGATGGGGCCAGATGCTGTGACAGGCCACTGCAGCTCATGCATTTAGAGAGTGAAGTTTATCATCTACTGGGGCACTCTTTTTGTTTGTTTGTTTGTTTGTTTATACAAACCAATAACAATCAAATTATCAAAATGATGGTTTAGTGTGGTAACTGTGTTTCGGAGCTCTTTTCAGTAGAGCTACACGTCTGTAATGAGAAGTACATGGACTGGTCTCTATTTTAGCTCACTTGAGTCAGGATCAAAACCACTGAACAGAGTTTGTTGTGGATAATCATTCTGGGAGGAGGGAAGAAGGAAGGAGGACAGTAGATGAGAAGAAATGCTTACACAAAGCGAAGGCTTTTTGAATATCAATTTGCAATCTCAAAGCAGTGAAAGGCCAAGCATTTTTGCTAAAGCAGCCCTAATTTAGTTTCTTATTAGTTTACTGTTTGTCAGATTTATAGCTGGTCTAAAAATGATCTGTAGGGAGAAGGTTAAATGTTAGGAATCAGCTGATTGTTTTAAATTAAGCATGCTCATACACTGCCAGATAAGACTTACAAATTGTGAGTAGCTGTCATTGCTCTAGAAAAGTTATCTCTAAATCTTGTGTTAACAAGCAATTGGTAATAAGATGAAGGTTTTTTTACATGAGTCAAAGTGAAAAACACAATGCTAGCATTGTTGTGGTATGCTGTAGGTACTTTCATTAGGTTTTTTGGGAAAACTCTCATTTAAAAATAAAGGTGGGAAATGCCACACATAATGCCATTTCAGTATCTGCTTTAAAATATGCAAGCTACTTTAAGGATCATTGATGATACTTCTTTCTGGCATAACCCAGACAGAATGAGATTTCTAAAGAAAAAGGGAGGTTGTCAGGGACAAGAAGCTACAATCAGGCCCTTCACATTCCTGTGTTCGATATTACTCCATGCCTAGAATCGTAGAATACCAGGTTGGAAGGGACATCAAGGATCATCTAGTTTAACCTTTCAAGGTAAAAAAAATTAGTTTAAATGAGCCAGCAGGGCCCTGTCAAGCTGAGTCTTAAAACTGTCCAATGTAGGGGCATCCACCACTTCCATTGGGAAATTATTTCGCTGTCTAATTGTTGTCATGGTGTAAAATTTTTTTCTGGAGTCCAGTTGGAATATCCTCATCAGTAACTTGTATCCATTGCCCCTTGTCTTTTCCATGTGGCTCCTTGTCAAAAGGCAGTCTCAATCTTCTTGGCAGCCACCCTTACCTGGTACATGGTAATAAAGTCCCCTTTAAGCCTTCTCTTCTTAAGGCTGAACAAACCCATTTTTCTCAGCCTTGTTTCATATAGCAGGTCTTCCAGTCCTGTGATCATCCTTGTGGCCCTTCTCTGGACCCTTTCCAGCCTGTCCACTTCTTTTTTGTATAGCGGGGATCAAAACTGAATGCAGTACTCAAAGTGTGGTCTGACCAGCCCAGAGTAGAGTGGGATAATGACTTCTTTATCTCTGCTGATGATGCCCCTGTTAATGCAGCCCAGCACCCTGTTGGCTTTCTTTGCTGCAGCAGCACGCTGTTCACTCATGTGGAGCTCGTTGCCCACCAAAACCTCCAGGTCCCTCTCTACAAGGCTGCTCTCCAGCCAAGTGGATCCCAGTCTGAGCTGCATTCGTGGGTTGTGTATTCCCAGGTGCAGGACCTCACCCTTGTGCGGACTGAACTTCATAAGGTTCCCGCTAGCCCACTTCTCCAGCTTGTCCAGGTCTTCCTGGAGGGTGGCTCTCCCTTCTGGAGTGTCAGTTTCCCCACTCATTTTGGTGTCATCTGCAAACTTCATCAGGGTACTCTTGATCGTAGCATCCAGATTGTGAAGATAAAACAGCATTAAACACCATTGGGCCCAATATTGATCCCTGCAAGACTCTACTTATGACTGGTTGCCAGTTGAGAAAGAACTATTTACTACCACCCTCTGGGCACAGCCTGTCAGGCAGTTCCCCACCCACTGCACAGACCAGTAATCTAGGTTGTAACATGCCAGTTGCTCTAGGAGGAGGCTGTAGGGGACCATGTCATAAGCCTTGGAGAAGTCCAGGTGGACAATGGCCACCACTCACCCTGCATCAACTGAGTGGGTTACTTTGTCACAGAACCATTTGGTAATGCTTCCTTGACTGGTTTTAGTGTTTCCTGAGTGAGTGTGGCTGAGCTACTTTCCCCTGGATTGTTTTCTCATGCTTTTAGGTATTCAGTGGCAGTAAGGGCCTCCTTCCAGTCACTCCTCCTTCTAGGCAAATCTAGGAGCATTTAAAGTATTTCTGAAGCTGGGACACAAGCTAAAGCAGAGTGCTGAACAGCTTGAAGCAGACTGACAGATTTGACTGTGTCCTATGACTGTATTAATCCAGAATGGTTATAAATACGAGTTTTGAGACTGCTGATTCTTAGGGCTTTTTTTGCAGGCAGGTGATGAGGCATACTGTGGTAGTGTGAAATGAAGAAGGAAGCAAAGAAAAGATTTTATTGTTTTTGACAAACACACTGTTAGAAGTTGCACTTGAGCTGTCTAACACCATTACTCACATGGCAGACCCATGCTCTCGTGTGAGCATTGGCCTCCTTTCTGCACTGCACATTCTTGAAGCCAGACTGATGAGTCTTTGTTCTAAAAGTTTTTTGCTCCTTAACCTTTTCTTGAACATTTTAGGATTCTCACAAACTGCAAAACGAAAAGCCTTTGAGGAGCCTGTGCTCCCTATACAGTATTTGGTGATGTGGTTCATGGACTTTGTGTTTGGTGCTCCTTGTGAATCCTCCAGCAAAGATTTTGGTGCTTGTTGACCTGATGTTTATATTCCTGCTGCCAGTTTTTCCAGCTTTTTTTTCTTCCTATCCTTAGTGTGGTGATTTTTTTTCTTCTTTCTTAGTTTTTCAGGTAGTTGGAGCAGTACAGTATTATGAAGTATCTAGCTCTATGCAAGACAGGGGCTTTCATTGTTAATGAGGCAGAAAAACTCGAGGTCAAAATCTTCAACTACTGTGAATCATTCAGCATAAGTGTATCTTGCAAAACATCAAGCGAACCTTTCAGTGTATTGTGAGTCACCAGCAGGACATTGAACTGTGCCTGAAAGCTGGCAGAGGGGTTGGGAGACCTGAAGTGCGATATGCATCTGGAGTCATGTATGTAGCGTTACCTTGAACTGCTGAGTGAATTTCAGGAGCGGCCACAGGAAAGCATATGCTAAAGCAGCCTAATGTAGATGTATGAGGGAAGGTATGGTGGTTAGTTAAATTACATTAGTTCATAAGAAATACTTAGGGGTTTTTTGTTCTTTTTCAGTTGTAGTTAGTCTGCTGATCTAACCTTCAAATCTGGGAGCTCAGGGTTAGTAAGAATCTGAGGCGATGTATTTTTCATAAAGAATAGGGGATGCTCTTCAAAAGAGATACAGCCAGTGTCTTTCTTGATTAAAGTAGGCTTTGTATTATCCACTAACATTGACCTTTAGGCATAGCTTGCAGAAAGTAAAATATAAAAGGACATGGAAATATATCATTCTGTGTTTATTGGTAGACATCTTAAAATGCAAATTTTTAATGAGAATTTTTTAAAAACTAGAATCTTCAACAGTGTGAATTTATGCCAGTGAGTCCATATTCAGGTTTTAGATAATCTTTTAATGTTAATTAATATTTATCACTATGCAGATGTAGAATTTTGTTAGAAAGGGAGTGAAGGTAAGGAAGGGCAATGATTGTAAGAGTGATTAAAAAAAA
>WEIS01016398.1:272-11342 GCA_013389965.1 Todus mexicanus
CGAGCTCTTGCTATATCTGGTGTTTTATTACACGGGGAACTCAGCTATGACAAGAGCCTTGTGGTATTTAAGAACGAGAGCCATCCTGCGTTGAAGGATTACCCAATGCTGGGACTTTTCGTCCTTTCTTTCTTTTTTCTTTTTTTTTCTGTCTGTTTTTGGTTTTTCCCCCTTCAGGATGCTTGCCGTACCATGGCCTTCTCTAGCCCAGTGTTTGTAAACGAGGAAGGGGTGGGGGGAGCCTTCACACAAGCAGAGATCCTGACAGGCTTGCGGTGAAATTCCAGCCCCTCCAGCCCCCCCTCAGTCCCCCGCCCCGCTCTGGGGCCCGATCCGGACAGCCCCGGGCCCTCCCACCCTTCCCCCCCCCCCACCGGAGCCGGCCGAACGCCGCGACCCTGAGGGACCCCGCACGTCGTGGCCTCGGGGAGGGGGAGGCGGAGGCTCCGACCGGATCGTGAGCCTCACGGCCTGTCCGAGCCGCCACCTCCGGACTGGGACCCCGCGGGGGTCTCCCCGGGGCCGCCCCGTCGGGGCGTGGGCAAGGGAAGTTCCGCGGCCGCCTCCGCCCGGGCCCGCGGAGAGGCAGAGCTGACCCGCGGAGGGCAGCCCCGGGGGATGGCGGCCCTGGTGCTCCTCTGCCCGCAGTGCCCACAGCCCCCTCCCCTCCCCCATCCCCACCTCGCTGCTGACAATGAGGATCTGGGTTCTAATTTGGGGAGGGGGTGTGTGTGTAAAGCCGCCCCGTCCCGCTGCACGGAGCAGGACAAACCCGCGTTATTAATGCCCAAGCGCTCTCCCAAGAAACTGAGGAGCTGTCAAAGGCAGCAGAGATTAGGGTTCCCAAGTACGAGGATCTCTGCGCTCGCAGATAAAGGTGTTGCGTCTGTTCTGGGGGAGATATTGAAATTTTAATCTTTGGGGTCACGTGACTCATTAAATAATTAATGCAGATAGTCAGGAATGGATCTGTGGCCGTCAGTCCTCACTAGGAGTGATTCTCTCAGAAGTGAAACTCAACTCCTTATTACTGGAGTTTGTTTTCTCTCTTTCTTTCTCCTTTTTTTTTCCCCCCCTTTTTTTTCCCCTTTTTAAAAAAGTCCACCTGATTTATCTTGAAAGATTCTAAACTTCTTAAGCAAGCAGTAGGGTCTGTGTTGGTAAGTAGGTAGTGTGTATTTCTAGCTTGATGACTTTAATTGTTTGTGCTTGCTTTGTCTGCTGAGCATTTGCTTAACAAGTTTAATATTTAGAAATGTTAAATCTTTGTTTTAGCTGCCTTGTGGTCACATTATGGCTTTTGGTGATTAAGTGTTACCGAGGCAAACACATTTGATAATGTTCTAATTCACACTGTGGAAGGCTGGGTGCCACAGTGCAGGAGGACCTGCTTTGTTCAATTTTCCTGGCGTTAATAAATCACCGGCTCCTAATGCAGGGCCAAAAAAGCAATGGAAAGGCAGGGAGCATTGTAAAGGAAAAGTCATGGACGAATTTCTCTATGACTCATTAGTCTGAACGATTTATGCACGAACTTAAAGTGCCGCAATGAATATTAGAGTTTGGGATAACAACAAATTAAAAAAAAAAAAGTATATATATAGAAAAAAAGTCATGGCGCTTCTAAAGCGCTTTGTTGCTACTTAGCAGCTCTTTCAAGGAGCAGCACAGTTTAAAGGGCTGTGGGAGTGTAAAATATGGTGGCGTGACTTAACAGCTCAAAAATAAATAACAGAAAGTCGCTGGCACCGTTTTCAGATGCATGCTCCATATTTAATACGAGTGGGGCAACCCAGTCACGACACACTTGATCGATGATTATTGCCGCTTGTAACACCGCTATTGATTAGGGATCAAAACGGCTAAGGTATGGGTTTGAGCCTAAAATGCCAAGGGTTTCCCCCTGTGCTGGAGCCGAGTGGAGCGAAAGGTAGAGCTAAGAATAACCCAAGGCAGCAGCGCCTGGGCTCTGCGAGTGCAGATTGAACTTTCCATTTTCTTTTGTGTTTGCCAGTAGATTTTAACAGTCAGCGCTCTCAAATTTATGAGACGGCAATAAACAGTTTAGTAGGCTATTATTGCATGGTTTTATGTAGACTGGAGTTCAACACCAAATTTAAAATTATTAGGGTAATTATGGAACTACTAAATTGCCAAAGCAAAGTCTCTGCTCGAAAAGTTCTCCCAAGACAGACTTAATATTTCCAAGGCTCAGATGACACCCTTCTGCAAGAAGTGTTATTTAATTATTAGCATTTACATTTACTGACAATTTTAAGACGCGTTAGCTGGCTTTTATTAGCGAGGATGAATATGGGGGGTACATTATTATATCTGACAAATTAATATGTAAACCTGATTCAGTAAGTGGCATGCGAATAATCTCAGTATTGTCTTTTTTGGATTGTGTAATATTGTTTATTTTAGGGGAAGAGAAGCCGTCCAGGGTTTTTTCCCCTCCTTCAATGGCTTTCAGAGGGGGGTTGTTTGGTTTGGTTTTGGGTGGGTTTTTTTTTTTAAGGCTTTGGGCCCGATCCCGCCTCTGTGAGGTCAGCTGTTGGTGTCTAAAGGCTCTAACGGTGGCAGAATCGGGCCCCGGAGAACCGTTTGAATAAAAGCCCAACCACAATACGCCCTGCATTTAAACTGGAACCCTTTCCGCGTTTTATTCAGCAGAGATGAACACCACGACTTGTGTTTAATGTCTGTTCTTGATTAAATGATCCTAAACAAAGGTTTCCCAGAGGAAAATAAAGCAGACATTCATGTAACAAGAGTTTGGAATGACAATATTTCCAAACACTTGGAGACAGAAGGCATAGCTGTCTACGGGAAAGAGGAAAAAAAAAAGAAAGAAAAAAAAAAAAGAAAAAAGAAAACAACCCACACCAACCCAACAACCACACGCTTTTATTTCTCAGCTCCCTGTGCTCTTCGCCCGGGTGGGAACCCACGCTCCGCGCAGGAATCCCACACCCGCTCCATCCCCACCCGCCCCGCTCCGGGGCTCGCCCAGCGCGCCCGGCAAACCATGTGCTGCCTATGAAGGAGCAAAATACCTCCCCCTGCACTCCCCAGTAAGGCACTGTTTGTCGCTTGTTTTCAGGGAGCCCCGAAAAAAAGCCGCTCGGTTGGGGCGGTGGAAGCTGGGAGCGCTCAGCCCAACTCTGCGCAGCTGGAGGAGGTAAGAGCCGGGACCCCACAGCTCTAAGAAAGCCATTTGCCTAGTACCTGCATGCAGAACCAGACTGCTGGAATGAGATTTTTGTTGCTGTGATAAATATTTAACTTAGCTGGATTCTTCTCTTTTTATTTATTTATTTATTTTTCCTGGAGTGCCTCTATTCATCTTCCGTGGGCAGTGAATGCGCGTGTCCGGGTAGACAAAGAAGTGTACGGGACCTGAGTGATCGCCATCCTTATAAAGGCTTTGCGGACAGGAAGGATGCGAAGTCATCTGAAGAGCGAAAGAGCTTGAGAATGTCTTTGTTCGTTCTTAGCTCCTTCCCAAACCAAAGGCTTTAAGGCGAGGGAGAGAGGGTCGGAGTCATTTCGGTGTTGAATGGCTTATCGCGGCTTGTCTGTTTGCCTCCTCCTCGAGGAGTTCCGCAGCCAGTCTCGCAAACATGCAGAGTATGGGGGGATGTTGGAAAACCTGATTTTTATCTGCGTGCATGCACCAAAATGGATGGCGAATACGTTTCGGGTGTTTGTGTGTCCTGGCCTGCTTTGCACCGGGCAGATGTCTTGTGTCTGGTGGTTCAAAGTTGCTGGAGTCCTTCATGCGCTTGGTCCTTTGGCAGCAGAAATGCAAACGCTTTCCATAGTGACCATTTTCTTCTGCCGGCTGCCGGGAGGGGAGGATGGCGGAGAATTAGCTTAAATTCCTAGTAGATTTACCTGCTTATTTTTGGACGCTGATGTACAATTAGTGTATTTTACTACCTTTTAAAAGCGGCCATAAATTACGGGACTACAAGGGCTCTTTGTGTTGGCTTAATGGGCTGCTTAAATCTTAACTACAAAAAGGCGCTGCAAAGGTCTATTCACGCTTGTGTTAGGAAATGAAAAGCGAAGCTACGGTACGAAGGAATCTTTCTCCGGTGACATGTACCCACAGCACTGCGTGTAGAGATAGTTGGGATTCCTAAACGGACCCAACACTGTCAGCCTCAGCTGACTCTGAGCAGAACTTCTCCCACAAGAGCACAAGTCGATAGCTTCATTCTTTTTATCTTCTTGGAAATGATCAAAGACCACCTTTATCTCTATCAGATGTAGGTAAACAGCTCTGCGCCCCAGCAGATTTCAAATCTTTCGAGGAAGTGAGGAAATAAATACTTACACCGCACAGTGATTCCCGTTTCGTCTCCACATGGGAGTGATAGGCTTACCTCTTAACAACTGGCATAAAAGTAAACTTGAAAGACAGTAAAATTTCAAAATCTAATTGTATTGAAGGTAACTTTAAATAACATTAATTCTGAGTGGCTATTAATGCCAGAGCCGGCGCAAAGGGTCTCTCTTAATGAAGGCACGTTATGAACTCAGGTCTGTTTGTTGTTACTGAGCCTGGAATTTCAGCTCAGCTCGAAGACGTGTGTGTAAAGAACAGAAAAATCAGTAGCAGACCTACTGATAAATTCCACATTTTTCCTGCTAGAAACAGTGTTTCAGGTCTCCCAGTCACCGAGGTAATAAAACACAATGTTGAATGCTCAGGAACAGGAACAAAGCAATATATGGGGTGGTGGGGGAAATCTGGCGTCTGCGACCTGCAAGATCATCTGAATTTGTATTTGAAAACTCGTAATCACGATACTAGAGCAAAGAAAACTCTCTTCAAAATCAGCGGAAGGGAATTTACAGCTGTGATCCCGGACAGCACAAAGTTAGGCAGACTCCCCCTTCCGCCCTCCCAAAGCACACCCTGTGGAAGGTATTCACACGTCAAGAAGCAACTTTTCTTAAGAATTAATTAGTTTCTCCACTACATACACAAAGTTAATTGTTAAACAGTAGTTTTAGCATTAACTTGACCATTAATACTAATAAAGATCTTCATAGAAACAGGGTTTTGAAACCAATAGCCATAGCTAGCGTTAAGGCATTTAAGCTGACTTATGATAGTGATTTATTGCTTTTGTATTTGCTATTTGCTCGGGACTGTAACTTCTAAAGCCATCTTTCTGCTTTTGACGCAAAGCAGTCGATAACTTTTTACAGCAGCCCCAAGAAAGTCTTGGCCTTTTTTTTTCAGCATCTGCTCCATTCCCCATTAATTTCGGTTTCATTGTTGCAGAAGAACTTCTCTGTTTCTTTTCTGGGATTTAAACGTCCCGTATTTAACAGTAGTGAATCCATCTCGAGTAAATATCACCCTTGCTTTACGTAGAGTACGAGGGCTGTGGAGTTACTAGTCGTGATGATAGTTAGAGACTTGGGCATGTCGTGTGTGGCTAATGCTCTCTCTTTTTCAAAGGTATCTAGTTTTTATTCTAGTTCTTACTGAGGGATAATATATGTATATGCTGGTAGTAGCTTATGCACTTCTATATGGAAAATTGCGAATTCTTCATCTGTTGTAATGTCACGCTGACTTTGCTGCAATGTCCACCACTATACACCGTTACTGATGGGTTTAAATTCCAGTGGACCACATTTACAACCCAAGAGAGAGAGGAGATAAGGCTTGCCAGTAACACTAAAAATCACCTTTTAAAAGGAATCTCCTTCCGTTCTGTTCAATGAAGTGCAGGTGAAACAGTGAGGGGGTACATACAGTTAGTTGAAACTTTTCTTCGAGCTCATGGGGGATGGCGGAAAAATTGAGGCAAGGCTATATACATCATGATGCAAAAAGCTGGAGTCACAGAACTGGACCAGGAACACGTTAAAAGCGTGAACTATCTGATTTTCTTTGACTCATTCCAGAAAAGTTATGTGAATTGAGGGTTTCTTTTGTTTGTTTAGCTTATTGTGTCAACAGCACAAGTTAAACAGTCTTACAGGGGAGATGTGGTGTGCTTGCATACAGACGAAGCTGCCTGGCTCTGAGGCCGCATACAACTTTGTTCCTTTTTCTTTTTTTTTCTTCTTTTTTTCCCCTCCTTAGACAGAGAGCTCCCCCTCCCCATTTTTTGCTTTTTTTTTCTTTTCTTTTTTTTTTTTAATCCATCGTTAGAAACCTATAATTTTGTGCATCACTCAAACCAGCTGTATAGGAAATGCGTAAGCACAGGTTTAACGGCAAGGTCCCAAAAGGTTTTGCCAAATTCAGAGCCACGCCAGTGAAGGAAGGTGTATTCTCCATAGTGTGGTACAAGGATAAAAATCAACTAGCCTCTTAGAAGCGACTCTTTTTTGCCTTTGTCAGGTAATTATAGGTCTTTTTAGTTTCTACAGGAGCCCTGCTGTAGCGTGTGGGAGTTGAGCAAGCCCTGTACAATGGCAGGGTAGAGGCGCTTGGGGGTGGGGGGAAGGCTGGTAATCGTCCCATTTAGAAGCGGGCTGGAAATAATAGTATTAAGATTTGGGCTTTCTTTGGGGGTTGCAGAGGACATGCGACGCGGGGCAGGGTGACGGGCCTGCGGAGCAAATGCAGGTTAATTAGGCTAAGTATGAAAGTGCAGCGTAATCTCATATTATAAGAAGAATTCCTCTTACCTTCCAATGGGCTTTGTGTAGAGAAATATTGGTGTGGGAGGAAAAAGAATCAAACCAATCTCCCCCCGCTCCCGTCCCCCGTCATCTGCATCTCTCGGATTTCCCCTTCCCCCCCCCTCCCTTAAAACTCTTCTTTAACGTATTGGGTTAAGGCTTTAAAAAGCAAAGGCTCGCGCTAAGAAACCCCGTTCCTTCAATGATTCCCTATTTCAAATAAAAGGATTTAAGTTGACGTATGACCACGTGAGCACATAATACAGCGCATTATTGTGGCATTTGGAGTGGAGACCCGGTCTGGCTCTGTCTGCGATTACGCTTTTCCAGTTTCTGTTCAGAGCAAGCACTGCTTTCTATTATTTTTTAATTTTTTTTCCCTCCTGCCCCCATCACCGTCCCCGCAAGAGCTGCCCATTTCGCTGACAGCTTTCGTTCCTTATGGAAAGGTTATTGTCGAGCCGAGAGGACGAAATGCTTCGTTAGAAAGGATGGATTTTATTTTAAGGTATTTCCGTTGATTGTTCATTTATGTGGTGAGTTATTGCTGGTCGAGGCAAAGGTCAGTAGCAGAGGCTGGAGTGAGTGCGTGTGTGTGCGTGCGGGTGTGTGCGCAGCCGGAGCCAGGCTGCTTCCCTCTTTGTTTCAATTTGCTGCGGTAAATATTCAACTCTCCCCTCGCAGCGAGCAGAGCAGGGAGAGTTTGCTGCTTTATTTATTTTTCTCCATAGAGATCCCACACTGCTGTTGATGGCCAGCTGCCTCCGCTCCGGCCCCTCCATTGCCATCTCTATCATTATTTATGATCGGCTAGAGATGGGAAGGCTCCTTTATTGTCGTGTTTGGATTTTTATTCCACCCCCCTCCTAATTTCATAATTTTATTTTATTTTGTTTTCATGTTTGTGTGCTTATGTATGTATGTATGTATTTGGGGAAGTCGGAGAAAACGATGCGGGGCGAGGGGGGGATGGATATACTCCTCGGTCGGGGTCGTGCTCGAGTATGCAGTTGTTGTTTTATGGGTGTTTGTTCGGCCACCGCCGCTCCGTAAATCGATGAGTGTGCGATCGTGCTGCCATTTTATTTATGATGTTTTAATGGTACTTTGTTTCCCGTGCGCGGAAGGCTTCATGGGCGCCCAGCTCTGCCGCAAAGATTCCCCTTCCCAAATGAGCCAAGGGGCAGCTCTTTATTTCTTCGCGGTGAGAAGGAGCTGAACCAAGAGCCAGCTATGACTTCTAACAATAAATCATCCTTGGAAATGTGAGGGGTTGGTTCTTGTTGTTGTTGTTGGGTTTTTTAATTATTATTTATTTATTCTCTCTCTCTCTGAACGGGGATCTGAAAAGCGAGAATAAAAAACGAGGGGTGGAAATTATCCTCTAGGAGAACATCTGCTAGTCCGAAACTCATATCCATACCGTCTTTTATATAAATATAATTATATCCGTACGTACATATATGTACGTATTTGCATATACATATAAATACTTGTGCGTGGCTGTATGTAAAGAATGTAGTTTAAATGACGAAATGAACGATTACTTGGCTATCGAAGGAGGGTAAAATGCTGTATAAAACGACATATCCCCGATGTGTCGTGGCTTTGGGAAAGGTCGGAGGGCTGGGGCTCCTCTCCTCCAGTTCGCTTTGAGCCTCTCGCCTATTCCTGCGGTATCGTTTTGCACCCGGTTACCGGGTACTTGTAATTACTCATCTTCTGAGGGGTCAGAAAGAGAGGGAGAGAGGAAGAAAAGAGAGCAATGATAGAAAACTCCGCTGAAACCAGCCAAACATAAAGGTTATTTCCACTCGGATCTATTTACAATCTTTCTGCAGAGACCTGCAGGGAGGAGATGTTTGGGCTGGATTCTCGCTTTCCTGCTCTTGAAGCCGCTCTCAGAGCAGAACTGACACAAGGAAATGCTATTTTTCCCTTCTTGCCGTGCTGAAGCACATTTTCCTTCTTTAGAGTGAGGAGAGCGGTTTTGCTCCCAGCTTGTGTGTCTAAAAACCAAGGTTGTCTTTGCTGTATTTTGAAATGGACCAAAACGCACCTCAGAAATAAAGTGTAAGCTTTAATTGTAGCTCAATTGCTTGGCAGCGTTTCCTCTGATTTATGACCCAGTTCGGATACATATTGACCCAGTTAAAACACTCATAAATAACACAGCCCTGCTCTAAAGCAAAAGAGAGAGAGAAAGAGAGAGAGAGAGAGAAAGAGGGAGAGAAAGAGAGAGAAAGAGAGAGAGAGAGAGAGAGAAAGAAAGAAAGAAAGAAAAGGAAAGAAAGAAAAGAAAGGAAAGAAAGAAAGAAGTTGTGAAAGAGAGGGGGGTTAGGCGAGTTGTTGTTAAATAACCTCAATCTGCTGAGCCAATATCCATTCTGTAGTGTTTGTGAATATAAACAATAATTCAAATTAACCACGGCTTGCTTCGATAGCCTAGTCCTTCTCTAAGGCAGCTAATAGCCCCCTCAACTCACTAACGACTTGGATAGGCACCGCTTCCAAAACTGGTCCCCTTCTCCAGCAACTCCCCGCCTTGTTATTTAATCCCTCAGAGATCACCCCTAAATCAGCCTTGAATTATGGCGCTGCTCGCTTCCATTTCGGAGCATCCAAGGACAAAGCGCTTTACGGGCATTATTTTATTCGAAAATTAAGAGTAATTCCAAGAAAGGCGGGGGAGTCCCCCAGAATGAACAGAATCTTTCGCGAAGAAAAGGCAGCTCATTTCTGACCCGGGAATCGGCCCCAAATGTTGCCGAGCTGAGCCCTATCGCTCTCCGCGGAATGGAGCAGAAAGAAAATATTCGGCCTCTGGGAGAGAAAGACAGATTAAAGCAGCGGGGATCTCTGTGTTGGGACACTTATCCCGGCATCATAGGAGACATTAAAAAAAAATAATCATCTTCTCATGTTTAAAATGACCTCTTTGGGGAGAGAGGGGGCGTGGGGAAACGGAACTAAGACAGAATCTCGCAAAATACGTTTTGCAGGCAGTAAGACGAATGGAGGAAACAGTTCAGTATTCCTATGAACGACTCCGGTTCTCACAACTAAAGACCTTTCAGACCCCCTCAATTTTAAAAAGCCTCCCTTCCCCCCTCCCCATCCCCGCTCTTAAATACAGACATGTAGTCAGAATATCCCGCTGGAGATGGCTCCAAAGTTTAAACGCACTCCTAGGAAAAGATGGCCCAGGCTTTCGGCAGAGCTCCCCAAAGCGGCAGGCTCCCCGGCGTCCGCAGGTTCCTGCAGTCCCCAGCTCTTTTTCCCTTGCCAAATCCTCCTCTTCGGTCCGGGGGGCTCCGTCGGGGCGCAGTGCTGCCTCTCGCTATTTGGTCGGGCAAGAGGGCGATTGGCAGATCAGCAGTTTCAGAAGAAAGTGTGGGGTTGATTATTGACTAAAAAGACTTTTTTTTTTTTTCCTTCCGATGCAACATTCAAGGGATTGTTTGAAGCAAAACGCATACGCGGGATTTTTGCCTCTCCTCTCCTCCTACGCCGTCCTCTTCCCCTTTCATGTGGTGCCTTCTCACTTATGCCATAAGGAGCAAGTGTTTTCTGTTTTAGTGCTCTGTTTACAGCTTTGGTACATGAAGTCATAAATCTTGCATAGCCATAAATGACAAAAACCATTGGTATGCGTAAGAGGCCACCCCAGCCTTATAGCGCTTTTTTATTTCTCGCTTCACCCTCGCTTTGTTTGTGCTTTTAAGATGACGCCGGGCTCCCTCGTGCTTTAAACGGACTAGCTATATTTTTAATGCCTTAATTAACGAAGCAACGTCAGATTTACACCTAGGCACTATTCGGAGCCTCCGCTTAATGCACCGAACCCACAGTCCGGCTACCCTTTGCCAGAAGGGCAGGAGGCTGCAACTTTATTTAAGTTCTCGTTCGCACGGCCGCTGTCGTGCTTCTGTTGCAGGGAAACGGGGGGGACACCAGCACCCACCAAACCGCTGGAGCAAGAGGCGAGTGCCTTCCTCGGCCCTTCCGAGGCGAGCTGAGCATCGCCGGGCCCGTGTCCACCCGGGACTGCCGCCCACGGGCCCCATGGGGGGCTGCGGGCACCCCGAGCCGCCTGTGCAGCACATGTGTGTTCGTGTGAGCGCCTCCGTGCCCGTCCCGGGCGCTGGGGATATTTGGGGGGCGGGAGGGGTGTCTGTGTGTACATCTGTGTGTGTGTGTGCGCTCACGCATGCATGAGTTAATAATTAGTAACTCTAATGATTTCCAGCGTGGCTCTGAAAGCATTGCCCAGAGCGGGGATCCTGGTGGGCTTCGGTTGGCTCCTTGGACCCAGCCTTGGCTCTCCGGGCTTTGCTTCCCTCCCCGGGACTCAGACGGGGCTTTGCGGGGAGCGGCAGAGAGGCTATTCCGCAGCCGCCCCCCCAGCCC
>WEIS01016398.1:12083-24882 GCA_013389965.1 Todus mexicanus
CGAGAGAGAGCGAGAGAGAGCAAGCATGCTGGCTTCCGCCTCGGTCGTCAGAAGTTAAGGTAAGCAGGCCACAAATACGCTGCTATCAGTCGTGAATGGCGGAGTTTATGTCCCAGTGATTTATGACCGTAGACTTAAATGTCGGTTCAAGAAGAGTTCACAAGCTGGGGCTTCCTTCCAGGCAGTGACTGATACCCTTACACTTCGTGTTCAGGCAGCTCTCTCTCCTCTCTTCCCCCCCCCCACCCCCCCGCGACTTTATCTTAACTTTGTCTTTATCTTTCAGGAAATCTTTCGGGGGTATGGGGGGGTGGCTGCCTGTCTTTTCGTCCTGGAGTCAGAGTTTGGGGCTCGGCTGGGAGTTACAGGGCAAAGATCTGGCGTGCTTGGGGTAGGGGGGAGGAGGAGGGAAGGAGAGAGTAGGGGAGAGCTGAAGTGGGGAGTGGGGGGAAAAGAAGGGAGGGGAGGGGGAGACACGGGACCTGCCTTCTCCAAGTAGCTTTCATCTGCTGTCTCCGGGCTGTCTGGGTCGGCGAGCGAATTTGGTAAAGGGCAGAGAGGTGTCTTGCACAAATAGAGATGGAGCTGATTACATGGATACTGGAAAAATTGGGGGCCCATCTGTGTTTGTGAGACCTGGCCTTTTGTCTCTGAGTGAGAGAAGAGAGCTCTTCCCATCGCAGGCACCGGCTGGGGTGGCAAACTTTGTCCCCCACTTCTCTCGTTAGGGCACTGTTATTATCCTGATCGGGATCGCTCTTAATCCCGCTATTCCTGCTTTCCCCAAGAACGCCCGGGCGCTCCTCAGGTTACCCGCACTTCTCTACAACTTTGTAGGAAGTGATTAACTTGGCTAAGCCAAAAGCGGGAGCTGGTTTGTTGTGTTTTGTTGTGGTTTTATGGATTTTTTTTTTCCTCCCTTCCTGGCAAGCGGCCGAAGCTTCAATAATATTTTGCCTTCCGAGTAAAGTTGCCCATTGTGTGCGGGCAGGGAAGTTGCTGGAGCATCCTGCCCGCATCCCCGCTCGGCGCTGCCCGTCCTGCCCCCGCCACCAACTTCCAAGGGGACGGGGGAAGGCGAAAGATTTGATGTCGCGATCATGAAAGGCGGATGGGTGCCTTTGCAAAATCACGACCGAGGTATTATTTCCTTTTCCTCCGGCGGTAGTGGTGTCTCCAGCCTCTCTTTCAAAGGAATTGAGAAAAATCACACCAGGCCTCGACAGCGTCAGAAAGGAGAGGCGAGGAGCTGGAAATGCTGTGCGCGCCTCAGATCTCCATTGGTTTATTAGCTTAATAACATCCAAAGGGCTTGATTAGTGCAATAAGAGGGTAGCCGCCCTGCTGTAGGTGTGTTACCTTAATTTTCTTACGATCTAACAAAGGGAATACTGTTTTCTAAGAACTTGAATAACTTGAAAGGCGTAGAATGAGCTCGTTTGGTGCATGTGTTGTGTAAGGCTTTTCGCCCCTGAGCATTTGTCCTCGTTAGATGTTGTGGAGGGGCGGGGGGGCGGATATCCAGCTGCTTAAGTACAGGGAAAGTGGCAAAAGAAATGAGAGCTCTTCTGATCCGAAAAGACGTGGTTGTTTGTCAGCAAAGGGGGTAGGGGGACGGTAAGGAACACACTATGATTTCTGAGAACAATGTGGGTGCACACGGAGAGAGCTACGAGATTGGAGATTATGCACAGATCTCATCTGTCATTAATGCGGGCTATTCTTTAACTCGTTATTTTCAGGCAGGTGACCAGTAGACTTTATTCTGAAGGGGAGGAAAAAAATCCCAGAAAGGACGGGAGACAAAAAAAGGGGAGCAGGGAGAAAGGGATTCGCCCGGGCAGGAGAAGCATTCTCTGGGTTTGTGTCCACCCTGTCCCCAGCCAAGTGACCCTCATACATCAAATTACATAGCAGTTTCCAAGACAGAACCTATTATCGCTAAGTTGGAAGGAAAGTTCAAGCCGTGGTCATGGAGATGAACGCTGGTTTTTCAGGTTCCTGGTGTGGTTTTTTTCCCCAATCCATCATGTTTTAACAGGTAGGATCTGGCTGATTCCACGAAAAGCTAGTGTCTTGAAAATAACTGCTGGGGGGGAAAAAAAAACCAAAACCAAAACAGCAAAAAAACAACAAACGCCGATGCGCCCAACTTGCCCCTGCTGGCCTCGCTGAAGGGCCTTTGGGTGCAGCTGGGGCTCCAGAGCGGGGTGCGGGGGTGGCTGCGGGACCCGCTGCGGACGGCCTGCGGGGCTCGTCCGGGCACACCCGGGGCTGAGGAGCTGCGTGGCCCGGGAGGCTCGGGGTGGGGGCGACCACGGAGGGGAGAAGGCGCTGACCTGTTTATTTTCGTATCGAGCTTTTCATAGACAAGCCAAAATCCGTCACTTGGGATCGGGGTGTGTAAATATCCCTGGCTAGGAAACCTTTCCACCCTGCTCCTGCCCCCGCCACACATAGACAGAATGGTATCATGTATTTCTTTGAAATTGGATGGAGAGCGGTAACCTGGAGAGAAAGGCTAAAATTAATGTGATGCGTGTTACAGGAGAGGGTTTGATCCTACAGCTGTAATGAAGGAACAGTCCAGCCCCTTCGTATTACCAATTCCTCGATCACCCTTATCTCAGAGACGGGTATTAAAACAGCCACTCGGTGATAAACGATCAACCCCCTTGCTGTGTGGTGCCCTGCTCTGTTTCTTGAGAAGAAAGAAAGAAAGAAACCTAGAAAGCCCCTATCCTGGTGCAGCAAAGCACATATTTGTAGCTGCCAGTAAATCCAAGCAGCTTTTATATCGAAATGCTCTGCGCCTGAGGCCAAGTCATGCTGCTAAATATTGCTGACCACTTTTTCTTTTATGGCTTTCATGTCACTTAGCTATTGAAAGTAAGATGGATTTGTACCATTTCTTCACCCTGCTCTGCTCTCCCCACACCCCAGGTCTGCCCGGAGAGGCCATTGGAGGAAGAGCGCCACGTGACAGAGGGGTGCCAATGTTATTCTCCAAGGGTGTCAAGACCCTGTCAGTTTGCGAAATAAATATTGGGAAACAACGAAATGCAAAAAGCGACCTACTACGACAGCTCTGCAATCTATGGTGCCTACCCCTACCAAGGAGCAAATGGTTTCACTTATAATGCGAGTCAGCAGCAATATCCTCCATCTTCATCACTTGTGGAAACTGAGTACCACCGCCCCGCGTGCTCCCTTCAGTCCCCTGGCAGCTCTGTGTCCCACCACAAGGCCAATGACATCAGTGAGAGTTGCATGAGGACCCTCCCCAGCCAGCCTCTCCAGCCCCCTGGCCTTTCCGACCCGCAGGCCCCACCGCAGCCGCCTCCAGCCCAGCAGGCACAACCTCCACCTCCGTCGTCCGCCTCTCCATCTCAAAATGCCAGCAGCAACCCTGCTCCGGCCAACCCCACCAAAAGCCCGGCTCTTAACTCGCCCACCATGTCCAAACAGATATTCCCATGGATGAAAGAGTCTCGGCAAAACACAAAGCAGAAAAACAGCAGTTCCAGTTCAGGTATGAAACACGCTCCTCCCTCTCCCTGGGTACCCCCGGGCTGGCCTTGCGTCGGGTGAGGAGGAGGGCAGCCCTGCCCACCTTCACTCTGGGGAGGGAGGGGGCTTTTTTCCTCTCAGAGCTGACCCCCTCAAACTTTTGGAAAGGGGTTGCCAGCACTCACAAGGAGAGCTCAGTGAACAAACCACCCCCTGTAAAACTTTCCCAGCCTTGCAGGATGAGTCCAAAGTGATTTTGTTTCCTCGCGGCTAAACCACTTGTGCCCTCTTGCATCTATCACATTTCCTAGGTAATCCCTCCTCCAGTAAATCATGTCAGTGTGGAGCAGTCCAGGCCTTAAGCCAGAGGCCTGTCCCGAGTACTTTGTTGGCACGGTGCTGTTAGATTAATAAGACAGTGACCTATCTCTGCTGAAGTGTAACAGGAATAAAATAGCTCATAATCACGTGCAGGCAGGATCAATGTCCCGCGTATAGTCAGAATCTCCTCCTATTTTAACAAGCTGATTGGCAAAGTTACAAGCCTGGTGAACAAAAAATATCGTTCTGAAGTACCCATAAAATATTATCTGAGGGATGGAATTGTATATTATGGCTTGTATTAGGAGAGGAAACCCAAACTGATGGCATCAGTGCCAGCTCCAATGCCCCGCAGTTAGGTTTATACTAACCTCTTCCTCTTTTTCTCTTAAATATGCCTTGAAGGTAGACTCCAAAGCTTTAGCAAATGTCTTTACCAGTCTGCTTTTTAAAGCGCTGGTAAGACTGCTGTTTACAGCCTTCCATATAATGCGTTTATTTTATTAAAAAGCAGTAATACTTAAATATGTCTGTATGCCTATATGCAAGCCCAGCCACCGTATGGTCTTCTTACTCGTATTATACTTCCCAATCACTAACATATGTTTATATTATGTGCTAGACGTGACAGAAACACTATACTGCCAACTCTATGATTATATGTTATAATGTTACATTGTAGACACCTAACTTCCAGGCATCTCTAGCTAACATGTATATATCAGAGTTTTCAGAAAAAGAGGACTGCAGGTCTTTACGGTGATAGAGAGCAGATAGTTCTTGAAGATCCTGATCCCACTATCTTAGCAGAGCTGTAGATTCACTTTCAGAGTTTCTAAACCCCATTGTGTTTCCCTGAACTTTTCTTACTCCTTTGTGCAAAGCTCAAGGCATACGCTGTCGCTTTTAAAGGAAGCAAGTGTGGTCATACAGTAACCGTACTTGCTTCCTTTAAAACTGAGGTGACACTCACGAGGTGAACACAGTCTGCTGAGGCTTGTAGCTTGATACAACTGAGCTCAGGCCATGGGAGAGAACTCATTGCACATGTGGATGCTCACCTGCGAGGCAGACTTTCCAGGTGTCGGCTGTTGTCTGTAGTTGCCATGTTGGGGGTTGCCATGCTGATTGTGTTCTTTGTGTGATTTACATAGGTGAGAGCTGTGCTGGTGATAAAAGCCCTCCAGGGCAAGCCTCCTCTAAGCGTGCCCGTACAGCTTACACAAGTGCCCAGCTGGTAGAACTGGAAAAGGAGTTCCACTTCAATAGGTACCTTTGCAGGCCACGAAGGGTAGAGATGGCTAATTTGCTCAATCTCACAGAAAGACAGATCAAAATCTGGTTTCAGAACCGCAGAATGAAATACAAGAAGGATCAAAAGGGCAAAGGCATGATGACCTCTTCAGGAGGACAGTCCCCAAGCAGAAGCCCCGTCCCTCCGGCTGCTGGGGGATATCTAAACTCTATGCATTCTTTAGTAAACAGTGTTCCCTACGAGCCCCAGTCGCCTCCACCATTTAACAAGCCTCATCAAAATACCTATGGCATCCCTGCATCGTATACCGCTCCTCTTAATAATTGCCCACCTCCTCAAAAGAGATACACGGGAACGGCAGCTGTGACACCTGAATATGATACTCATCCTATTCAAGGCAACGGTTATGGGAATCCACATATACAGGGAAGCCCCGTCTATGTAGGGGGCAACTACGTGGAGACCATGACCAATTCTGGGCCTTCCATCTTTGGTCTAACTCATCTCCCTCATCCTCCCTCTGCCAACATGGACTACAGCGGGGCTGGGCCAATGGCCAACAATCACCACCATGGACCTTGTGATCCACACCCGACATACACAGACCTTACCGCTCACCATCCTTCTCAGGGAAGAATTCAGGAAGCGCCCAAACTCACCCATCTGTAAGAGACAGGAGTCACTAAGTGGAACACCAAGCCCCCAACTTTTGGGAAGTACTCACCCCTTCTCTTCTCTCCTCTCTTTCCTTCCCCGCCATGTGCCCTCCTCTCCTCTTCTTGTTTCTTTTGTTTGTTTTGGTTTGTTTTGTTTCCTTTGGTAAAAGCATTTTCTAGNGCGGATCATCCGCGCTGCGGGCTCTGGGGCAGAGTGGCCACCGAGCTGCGCGGGGAGGGGGCTCGGAGCCCGTGTGCCAAGCACATGGCAGCCGGGCTCAAGATGAAGCCCTGCGTGGGTGCGGGCGCGGAGGGGCCGCCTCAGCCCCAGGCTCGCCCACTGGGGAAGGCGGGAGCCGCGCGGGGGAGCCCCGCCGGCCCCGGGAGCGAGGGGGGTAGGGCAGGCCCCCAGCCAAACCCCAAAGGCAGCTGAGGGGTGGATGCCGAGCACTGCTGCCTCCGGACATGGCTTCTTCCATCCGCCACCGGTTTTTTTTTCCTTAAAGAAGTGGATTTTACCTTTTTCTTTTTGTTTTCTTTTNGGTAAAAGCATTTTCTAGTTTATGTGACGTAGCAATATTTGTTGCTTGAATTGCTCTATAGTTTCACTAGTGGATATTTATCTTCCTGAACTGTAGCCTTGTGTCTCACTTTGGGAGTATGCAGAGGCTTTATACTTTACCTTCTACACTTTTATCAAAACAGGGTATATGAACAAATTTTCTATAAAAGGAATTCTTAAATGTGAATTTGTTCGTACATGATTGATCCCACGGGGAAGCAATTTTTTTTATTGCACTTCTTTTAAATAGCGAGAAAGACATCAAAAGCGCTTGGACAGGGACTCCCTGGACAATTATTAATACGTGTAAGTCTTTCAATGTGTGTATGCTGGTGAACATTCAGATTTATTTATATTTTTTTTGTTGTTTTTGCAAACATTGAATAATCTAAGTGTTTAAAATTTTATTTATCCCCATTTGTTCATATTTATATATATATAAAATAAAATCTGTACCCTGAATATTCAGGAGGTATTTACCTGGCCATATGTTAGATGGCATATCGGCACGTGTAGGAAAATATCATTTGAAAGGAAACTATAACTCCTTTTAATTAAAAATGGTGATAACGATGATGATGACGATGCAATAAAATCTGGGAAAAAAGACCACGGTTTGGATACTTTATGCCTGTAAAGTCCAGCTAGGCAGAAAGCGTGTGAGGCTGAAAAGGCTAGATTTGTTTTGAAAGTTATACATTCCTTGCTGCTCACGTTCTGGAAAAAAAAATAATAAAAAATTAAAAAAATAAAGTTTTTATTCTGAATAATAAAGAGTTAAGAACATGTTCTTCTCAGCGCAAGGGAAGGGAGAGCCCTTCATCATGACGTGGGGAGCTGGGAAACTCGTTTGTAAACTCACACGAGGATTCCACTCGCCCACCCGAGGGCCCAGCGACGCCTTTTCAGCATTTCATAGGCAGAGAGAAGGACTTTTTTAAAAAAATTATTATTAATTTTTTTCCAGCGGGGTTTCACGGCCCNCATCAAAATACCTATGGCATCCCTGCATCGTATACCGCTCCTCTTAATAATTGCCCACCTCCTCAAAAGAGATACACGGGAACGGCAGCTGTGACACCTGAATATGATACTCATCCTATTCAAGGCAACGGTTATGGGAATCCACATATACAGGGAAGCCCCGTCTATGTAGGGGGCAACTACGTGGAGACCATGACCAATTCTGGGCCTTCCATCTTTGGTCTAACTCATCTCCCTCATCCTCCCTCTGCCAACATGGACTACAGCGGGGCTGGGCCAATGGCCAACAATCACCACCATGGACCTTGTGATCCACACCCGACATACACAGACCTTACCGCTCACCATCCTTCTCAGGGAAGAATTCAGGAAGCGCCCAAACTCACCCATCTGTAAGAGACAGGAGTCACTAAGTGGAACACCAAGCCCCCAACTTTTGGGAAGTACTCACCCCTTCTCTTCTCTCCTCTCTTTCCTTCCCCGCCATGTGCCCTCCTCTCCTCTTCTTGTTTCTTTTGTTTGTTTTGGTTTGTTTTGTTTCCTTTGGTAAAAGCATTTTCTAGTTTATGTGACGTAGCAATATTTGTTGCTTGAATTGCTCTATAGTTTCACTAGTGGATATTTATCTTCCTGAACTGTAGCCTTGTGTCTCACTTTGGGAGTATGCAGAGGCTGTATACTTTACCTTCTACACTTTTATCAAAACAGGGTATATGAACAAATTTTCTATAAAAGGAATTCTTAAATGTGAATTTGTTCGTACATGATTGATCCCACGGGGAAGCAATTTTTTTTATTGCACTTCTTTTAAATAGCGAGAAAGACATCAAAAGCGCTTGGACAGGGACTCCCTGGACAATTATTAATACGTGTAAGTCTTTCAATGTGTGTATGCTGGTGAACATTCAGATTTATTTATATTTTTTTTGTTGTTTTTGCAAACATTGAATAATCTAAGTGTTTAAAATTTTATTTATCCCCATTTGTTCATATTTATATATATATAAAATAAAATCTGTACCCTGAATATTCAGGAGGTATTTACCTGGCCATATGTTAGATGGCATATCGGCACGTGTAGGAAAATATCATTTGAAAGGAAACTATAACTCCTTTTAATTAAAAATGGTGATAACGATGATGATGACGATGCAATAAAATCTGGGAAAAAAGACCACGGTTTGGATACTTTATGCCTGTAAAGTCCAGCTAGGCAGAAAGCGTGTGAGGCTGAAAAGGCTAGATTTGTTTTGAAAGTTATACATTCCTTGCTGCTCACGTTCTGGAAAAAAAAATAATAAAAAATTAAAAAAATAAAGTTTTTATTCTGAATAATAAAGAGTTAAGAACATGTTCTTCTCAGCGCAAGGGAAGGGAGAGCCCTTCATCATGACGTGGGGAGCTGGGAAACTCGTTTGTAAACTCACACGAGGATTCCACTCGCCCACCCGAGGGCCCAGCGACGCCTTTTCAGCATTTCATAGGCAGAGAGAAGGACTTTTTTAAAAAAATTATTATTAATTTTTTTCCANCCGTTTCATATTTGCTGAGCCGCCTTCCCTCCCCATGGCAGCCTGAAGCTGTGGGGGAGGGGAGCCTTGTGTTCCCTCTCTTCCTGCGGGGGTATGGATGTGTGTGCGTGTGTGTTTGGGGTGGGGGGGGGACACACGGTACTGCAGAAGGACGGCTATCCCGACCCCAAATGGGCACCCGCGGGGGTCTCCGGTCTGAATCGACTCGAGGTGGAAGGCAAAACCCCGCAAATGTGTGCTTAAATCTGATTTTTTTTTTCCTTCCAGGCGAAATGTCCATAATTTTTAGATTGAAACTTGAAAGATAAATCAAAACGGACCTTAATAGACTAGGTAAAATATACCCCGGCGCGTTTATAAAGATATATTCCTATGCTGTGTAGATAATAACGCACGCTGTTCACCATCTGTATCTTTTAGAGCGCAGAAAAAAATGTCGCCATTTTGGTTTCATGCTGAAATATTATTAATCTTTGGGCTTTATCTTGTTCCCAGAACCATCCTTGCCTGATGCTGAAACATTGTCATGCATCCATGAATCTATATAGAGCTTTTCTGCATAAACTGATAAAGCATGCTCAAAGAAAGGGACTGCAGATATATTTATACTGTGCTGTTTATTGTATATAGAGATATGTAACCGCGGAAGGAAACGTTATGTGATCCGATTTTTTTTTTTCATAGAAACCTGGCTATTACTCAATACAGATCAACGACTAATTATCATTTTGTAGGTGAGGGAAGCATTTTTGCAACATTGCCACGCATTGCTCCTTTCAAATAAGCGCCTCTATAAAATTCATTCCGACCCCCCCCACCTCTCGCATCAGTTAGGTTAGATACAACAAAAGATAACGGTACAGTCGGTGATTCTTACTGTGTGGCTCCTTTAGCACCACGAATTACATTTAGGAAAATATTCAAAGAGAAGGAATTCAGCTTTTCATCCCCCTCCTGCCACGAAGAAAAAAAAAAAAAATACACGCGATTTTGCCCCCATCTTTCCAGAAACCACACTCAAGCCTTTCTTCGGAGCCTGGAGGTTGCAGATAAGAATTTGTAATTTTGCATTTAAGATTCACCCTATTAAAAGATTTCTCTGGAGGCAGAAGTAATTGATTTGCCCAGGAATTTCGCGTCCTCTCTCCGAAGGTTTTGTTCCAGGTGGTTTTTGTATTAGACTGGCCACGAGAAACAAATGTGCAGAATAGAGACACCCACACAGGTTTTACTCACAAAGCCTGGTTAAAGTCCAAACCTCTCTCTTTATTATTTGTCATCCTGTTGTTAATCCCAATATTTTCCAGAAGGGGGAAAAGAAAAAATAAAGAAAAGAAAAAGAAAACCCCGTCCCCAAGGTAGGCACTGAGAAGCAAAATAAAAACGGAGTTTTTCCCTCGAGCAGCCCAGTCCTCTGCCAGCATATTTTAAAAGCAGCTTTTTTCCCTTGTTTACTTGCGTTTCTTGCTCTGCCTCTTTTCTCGGCCACATTTGATCTTGGAAAGAGCAAGAAGCTTTAAATGTGTTCTTAAGGGCCAGTAGCTGTCAAACCTTTTGGCGGCCAAGATTGATCACGCGCAGACACCACCAGAGCTTTGTTTGGACTAAAAGCAAGAAAATTAAACCCCTTGCATTTTTCCAACAGCATCGATATTTGTAAGGCACCCCTTTTGAGGGATTAAATGACAAGTCTCGTTCTATATTTTATTTAAACAAGCAACCACCAAAAAGCTCATTTAAAGCCTCCCGGCCCCTCCCCTCCCCCTCTCTCCAATGCCTTCCCAGATATGCTACATCTTGTGGGTGCATTAAGTTAAAACCGATTTTTAAAATTCACTTCGTGCAGTCTGGACGCAGACTGATCCGCTGAGTTCTTGGGGGTCTTGTTTTCTTTCTTTCTTTTTTCTTTTTTCCCCTCCTTTTTCTTCCTTTTTTTAAATTTTTTTTTTTTTTTTAAATTACGAAGACGTTTGCCGACCCCTTTTCGGCAACTCCGAAAATAAAGCGAGAGGGCTCCGCATGGCGCTGGCAATGGTCCCTGGCTCCTGGAAGATGCGGAGAGCGGCTCCGAAGCGTCTTCCCCCCGGTCCCCCGGAGCACCCCACCCCGCCGGGCACCTCGGGCTCCGAGGGGAGGAGAGCCCCGTCCGGGCTGCGCAGGGAGACTGGGACCATAGGATGCATCAGGCTGGTGTTTGTGGCCATCGTTGTCATCGCTCTCCCTCTCGCCTCAGTCTGGTTGGAAAAATCGGTGCTCAAAGCATCCAAATTCGGGACTTGGCTCAACCTAGCCGTGGCGACTGGAGGCGGCGGCGGCGGCGAGAGCCAAGCGTCGGAGGCGAGTGGCGGCTTTCAAGTCGTAACCCCGCAGCATTTTCGCTCAGCCTGGCCCCGTGAAAACAAACCCGCTACCAGCCCATATATTTCCTGGTAATCGAAAATACTCACCAGACCCAGCCTACTACGGTTATTAAGCAAATTATGCCAGCAGACGGGAGTATCGTTTGCAAGCTAAGGCACAGGATTTGGTTTTGGTTGGTTTTTGGTTTTGTTCTTTTGTTGGTTTTGGGTGTTTTTTTTTTTTTTTTTAAAGAGGCAACAGCCAGATGCATTCGCAGCCTCGCGATTTGGCTCGCCCAGAGAGGTGCTCCTAGGGTTATGTTTTACGGTCCAATCCCGGGAAGCCAACTGGAGAGGGAAGTCATGAAGCACAAGGGCTGCTGCCTATGTGACTCTTTCCCTAGAAGCAAGGTTGCTGAGGAAGATCCTGTTAAACAATGGCTCGGCACCGGCAGCCAATTGTTCTCCGTACTGTACACCCGATAGCCACCAAAATTAAAAAAAGAAAAAAAGGATCCCATTGAGGCAGAGTCGGGAAGGAAAAACTAGTTTTGGAGGAAGTGCTATTCCTAGGAAAAAAATCAAGACTCTCTGCTTCAGACTCCTGCCTGGGTGCAACTTCTTATGCGGGGGCCCGGCGGTGTCAAAACTTTGAAGATTAATGGATTACTTTGTTAATGACTCAAGGCGTCAGATTGAGGTGCTTAAATGATTTGTGAGGTGCAAAGCGTTTTCCTGACAGTCCCAAACAATGAGAGAAGAGTGTGCGGGTGGAGGCGAGGGAGGCAGCAGGCTGCAGGACAAGCAGCCACACACACACACACACTGGCACACACACACTCGCAGCTCCTCACACAAACATATCCACGCACACGCACCCTCCCCCCCTAGTCCCGATCATTTCAGATTAGGACGCCAAGGGGATAGATACTCGAGATATCATTTCCCTCTTTAAAAAAAGTGTAAATAAAGCCTTTCTGGCCCCCAATGAGGCGTTCCTTCCCGACTTTTTTGGATCAATCAAACAGACAGTGGCTTCTTTTGATTAAAGCCCAAATTGTCATTGGGCAGAGGCAATCATGTGACAGCCAATTCGGTCCAATTTCAACCTTGTCTCCATGAATTCAATAGTTTAATAGTAGCACGGTCCCCATACGGCTGTAATCAGTGAATTAGAAAAAAAACACCCCACCAGCGATCTTCTATGCTATATTTTTTTCTCCTCTCTCTCCTTTTTCCTGGGCCTTCCCCCCCCGAGCCCCCTGAATCCGAGGGAACTTTTTCTCCGCGGGGGCTGCCAGTTGAAGGCCATGAATTTCGCATTTGAGCGAGAGATCGGTTTTATCAATAGCCAGCCATCGCTTGCTGAGTGCCTGACATCTTTTCCCCCTGTCGGTGATACATTTCAAAGTTCATCAATCAAGAACTCGACGCTTTCACACTCGACACTGATTCCACCTCCTTTCGAGCAGACCATCCCCAGCCTGAACCCCGGCAGCCACCCTCGCCACAGCGGCGGCGGTCGCCCCAAGGCGAGCCCCCGCGGCCGCAGCGGCAGCCCGGGCCCCGCCGGAGCCCCGCCGCCCCCGGAGGACCCCTGGATGAAAGAGAAAAAGGCGTCCAAGCGCTCCGCGCTGCCG
>WEIS01016398.1:33971-45160 GCA_013389965.1 Todus mexicanus
AACTAACTTCACCACCAAACAGCTCACCGAGCTGGAGAAGGAGTTTCATTTCAACAAATACCTGACCAGGGCCAGGCGGGTGGAAATCGCCGCCTCCCTTCAGCTAAACGAGACCCAGGTGAAGATCTGGTTCCAGAACCGGCGGATGAAGCAAAAGAAACGGGAGAAAGAGGGGCTGCTACCCATCTCCCCCGCCACCCCCACGGGCTGCGAGGAGAAGGCGGAGGACTCCTCGGAGAAGTCCTGCTCGTCGCCCTGCAGCGCCTCGCCCGCCTCCTCTGCCTCGGACACGCTCGCTGCCCCCAACTGAGCCCCGACGAGCCCCGACGGCCGCACTCCCATCGCGACGCCCCCGCCAGCACAGCTCGCGTCCGTTCGCCGCGGTTCTGTCGGTCCCTCGGTCGGTCCCCCGAGAGGTCCCGGCGCCCCCTGCTCTCCTCCCCTGCCCTCCCCGGGGGTGCCGGCTCCGCCGCCCGCTCCCTTCCCAGCCGCCGGTTCCCTGCGCCCTGGCGCCAGGGGATATTTTTTGCTCCCCCCCCGCCCCCACCAGCCCTGCTCCCAGCCCTTTCTGCTGTGTTGGCACACGTTTAAGGGTCTCCGTCCTCCGCTGCAAGGATGCTCCTCCGGGTTTCCCTGGGTGAAAGACAGGTTATCTAGGATACATAACCTCACGAAGAGATGCACTATTGCAAGTGTTTACACGGCCTATAGGACTCTCATCCCCTTAATTTAATGTATTCTTTGTTCGTGTCTATGAGTTTGTTGCTTGTAAATACTTTGTCCGAGAGATTTATCTTTTTACAAATTTTTCTAGAAATAACGTTTCGATTATCAGGTTAAGCAGAGTGAGTGCATTCGCCAAACTGGATCCACTTTTATATTGGTTAAAGCCGACGACCGCATCAAGTAAACTTCTTAAGCTCAAGCAGATACCTCAAAAAAAGTAGCGCTAGTTCTTTAAATGTGACAAACAAGGCTTCAATTGCACTAAGTTTTGTAAACCTTATCTGGTATGCTTGCCCCTGCTCCCTTTACCTCCCGCTCCCCACCCCGAAAGCTGTGCTGGGCTATACCCAACCGAAGGGTATAACCGTCCAAAAGACCTCACTTCTTCCTATTTTCGTATTAGCCTTCCTTTAGACTCGATGTCTTTCAACCTTACTCGTGAATGTGACGAATGGCCAAATGAATGTATAATTTCTGTGGTTGGTGTCCGGACCATTGCATGACGCACCGTGCTTTGCTGTACTGCGGGTACACTGAGTTCTATCAGTTGTCGTGTGTGAACGAAATGTCCTCCTGATTTTCTGTACAATCACGAAAGGCTCTGGGATTCCGCCGGTGATGGAAGCCAGGGCAGGATTTACGGGTCCTTATAATGTCTGTAATAAATATATTCCACTTTCAGGTAGCCCCTCGTTTGCCTACCTCTGCGTGACGTCAGCACTGAGTCACAGGCTGGGCTCAGCTCTTTGGTTTCCCTTATTTTCTACTGCTGGGGCCTTTCCAAGCTGGAAAGGGAGGAAGAGTCTCCCAACGTTACCCCTCATGTGTCGTTTTGCCCCAGAGTTAGAGCTCTGGCTGCCCAGCCTGACCCATAACACAAAGTTTCTGCCTTTCCTACGCTCGAATAATACTATTTTCAGAAAACATAAGGCCCTCCTCTCCCTCCTCTGTAACTGGAAGGAATTTATGATCCCGATCTATTTCTGAAGCACAAACACGAGAACTTCCTGGGTCAAGTGCTAACCTTTTCACCTCGAGATGGATGCTGACACTTATATAAACAGAGCACCCTTCAAAAGCAGAAACTGTCTTCAGCCAGTCTTTCCTCACATCGCAGGCCCCTCGCCAAGACCTGCACATTTCATTAGCCCGGACTCCGACCTGGTCCAGCTTCTCTCTCCCCACCCCGTCCCGCCGCAGGCTGCATCCCCAACGACTCATGGGTGCTAAGGTGGGAGATAACTCCCAGGTGCTTGACAGTGTGCTGTTTGCCTTAGTCCCAACACTTTCCCCACCTTTTTTTTCTTCTTCTTCTTCTTCTTTTTTTTTTTTTAAGAGCAACCTCTCGCAAGTAAATATCCTAAGATTTCCAAGAGGTGTCAAATGAATACGGGGAGTGCGGTGGGGGGATATATGTGAGGAGAAACCAGGTGGCAGGACGGAGCAGAGGCATTCTCAACTGGACGGGGTGGGGGTGTCTCAAGCCACTGTTGCCTCTAGAATTTCAGCGCAAACACGCATAACATCTTCTTCTCCCGGCCCAGCTGCGGAGGAGCGCTGCCGGGCTTCTCCCGGGGCAGGGCTGCCCACTCAGGCTTTGCTTTGCGGGATCCGCAGAGAGTCAACGAAATTTTCTTCACTTCAGTGTCAAAACAGACAAGCCCTGATTTGCAAGGCGCGGCGGCCATATCAAGAGCCGAGCTATCTTCTAGGGAGCAGGGCTGTCTCCAAAGGCTCCCGCCGATGCCTCTATTTCTTTCATTTCCCCGCCTGCCATATACTTTACCTTTTGTTTATTAGTGTAAAGCCGCAAAGCAAAACAGATGGCCTTCTTCCAGAGACTTGGATGTGTTAAAGTGGCATTTGCATGCCAATGAGGGCATTTCAATATCGAAATCTGGATCTAAACATTGCTGGAATCCGGATCTGCAACCTGGCTCCCCCGGTGTTGACTTAATGTGTTAGAAAGAGCAGCCATAAATTATAGCCTTAAATGCAAGAGACAAGATGCTTGTCAGAGCGTCAGTCTGCGGTAAGCGATTCATCGGCAAAGAATGCCGGCTCCTTCCAACCCCAAACCCCGAGTTATTTTTGAATTTTGATTTTTTTTTTCCCCGTAGCCCTGATCGATTTCAAGCAAAGTCACCCCAAACTTCCAAATCCTGGCTCGTTTCGTTAGCGTTATTATTATTTCGATACGATCAGTCTTTTGGGTCAGGGGGTCTGGGGAAGAGAAATGAGAATCCCTAGCTTAGCGTTTCTACCATTTAAAAATACCGCTGAAAAAAAGAAAAAAATCACAACGCGCTTTGGCCTGATGGAGACACTCCCTTGCCCTTCAGGTGGTAGGGGTCTTGTTTCTACATATTTAAAAAATAAATTCTATTTTTTTATTTCTAGAATCTCAGAGGGGAAAGTGAAGCCTTCCCCTCTCTTCCCCCCCCCAAAAAAAATCCACACAGAAAAAGCAAACAAACATAAAACCATCCCAAAACCCACACAGCAAAAAATCCACACAAAAAACCCCAACCCGACGCAAACTGCGTCCAAATGTCAAACGGAGTTTAGCATCTTCCTATCATACTTAAGGCCATTTCTGCTGTTCACCTTTAAAGTTTACTTTTGGAGGCTATTGAGATGCTTTGGTGTTTTCCTCTGGGGCAATCAGATTGAAACCGATCAATATTTACTCAGTCTGAAAGGGTTGTTGAAAAGGCAGCTAACAACAAACTGCTTAGCTGCTCTCCCCTCTTTAATCTCAGGTTCACCGAAAGTTCAAGCAGAAATGAATTCGGTGATGGGTCACTTTTGAATAAGTCCCAGTGGTTAATCTCACAGCCTTGGTAAAGGCAACAATTACAGAGTCATCCCTCTCTCTGTCTCCCCGGCAGCAGCAACTTTCCTCACGGTTTTGGCCAACCATTTTTACTAAACCTTAGCCACTTTCGGCTGTTTTGCGGAGCCGGCAAAACCCCCGCACCTCCCCCGTTCTGCCGCTGCCGTACCCGGCGAGAGGTACCGGGGGTGCGGAAAACGAAGCCTCCCGCAAGGGATCCGGCATTTTCAAGGGAGGCTGGGAGTGTCTGGGGGCAAAGGGAGGGATATTTGGTGCTTTCTTCCCAGCAATGACGGAGGGTGATGGTTGGAGATGCACCCGGCAGCTGGAGGCGCTGGCTGAGCCGCGGGGCTGTACTCCCCTCTCCATCCTTCATATGAGGGAAAAGAGGAGAGAGAAATCTGGGCAAGACGCAATGCGATGGACGTCGCCGCTAATTGCAGGGACTCTTCAAAGGCCAAAGTTCACGTAATCACCGCATAAATGCATGCTTAATGGGGATTTATTAGCCCTTCTCTAATGGCAGCTCACGTTTGGGTTATAGACTCAAGCGGGTTTTCACCGGCAAATTGGTTCTCAGGAGATCCCCCCCTCACACCCAGGCATTGCTGGGGGACCCCAGCCATGCAAGGCGGAGAGTTCCCTGCCAGAACCCGGGGTAGGAAGGACCGGGCAGGGTCCCGGAGCCGCCTGCGGGAGAGTCGGAGCGGCAGGGGCGGCCCGAGGACGGAGCCCTGGGGAGGCCGCTCCCTGCCCGCGACACAGCGGGGGTTGGAGTGTGTATGTCACTTTTTTTGGGAAAAGCATCGTCTCGGAATGTTTTTCCACGCAAGTTTAGGAGAAGGATCTCTTGTTTGTTTTCCTTTTGCAATTAGCTTTGTGCGACGGCAGTAAGTTGGTAACCACAAAAAGGGAATACATAAATCATTTAATTATGAATATGTGAATAAATATCAACATCTTTCTTTCTTTCTTTCTTTCTTTTTTCTTTCTTTCTTTCTTTCTTTCTTTCTTTCTTTCTTTCTTTCTTTCTTTCTTTCTTTCTCTTTCTTTCTTTCTTTCTTTCTTTCTTTTCTTATTTTTTTCCCCTACTTTCTTTTATTTCCTTCCTTCTATCTTTCTCTCACACTTTCTGTCTGTCTTTCTTTCCTTAGGTCTCTCTCCTTTCCCCCTTTCTTCCTTTCCAAGGCAAACATTCCTTCTCTCCCTCAGGCACACTACTTGGCCGACTTTCACTGTTAACATTATTCTTCTATGGTTTATGTGTCATAAAATATTACAGGTCACAGTTACTCCTGTTTCAGGCTCAGAAAGAGCACTGAAATCAATGGCAGCTTTGGAGAAAAGAAATCTCTCCTTGTGCCTAAGAATTTGGGGGCCAGCTTTGTTGATTTTGATCATGCAAGGAGTCCTCTTTGCCACATAACTTCAAAAGGATTACACATTTCAGTAATACGAGCAGAAATTGGCCTGGAAAAAATGCTTCCGTGCTATTTTTCATAGAGTGTTTTCATATTNGCGGGCCCGTTCCCGCCAGGGAAAAAAGAAAGAAAGAAAGAAAAGCACAATATGCTATCGATTATTAAAAATTATATTTTTTTTTTTAAAAAAGAGAAAGAAATCCAAGGAAATATCTCCTTTGATTGAACTCTGCGCTAACGCATTTTGTAGGGATCGATTGCATTCGCAGCTGCCCGGGTTTGATCTTCGGCAAATGACTGAGACGAGGAAAATTCGTTGCGTGCGTTGTAATAGCAACGAAGCGGGGCTGCGGCCGCCGGGCCGCTCCGCGCCTCTCCGCGCCTCTCCGCGCCTCGCTCGGGGGAGTGGCGGCCGCGCTCTTCCGCACCCAGCTCGGTGGGGCGCTCCGCAGGGCCCCCGCTTGCAGGGGGGCAAACCCCGAGCTGAGCCGAGGGGTGCTCCCGCAGGCCCCCCAGGCGCGGCTGGCTGGCTGCGAGCTGCTGGGCAGGAGGAGCAGGCAGCCTTAGCCGCGCCTGGGGTGGCATCGCAGCGCTGAGCCCGGGGTACCGCTTCTGATCTCCTTTGTCTATTAATACAGCCATCACCAAAGGGCGGATAACCTCCCGTTCCCTCTGTCAACACCCCTCCGCTCCAGCCCGTGCTGGGGGAAGAGGGATGGGACCTGCCATCGGGGTCCTGTAGCAAGGGGGTGCCTCTTTTAGGGGTAACTTGGTGACAGATGTTGACGTTTCTAGGGAGCTCGGTAAACAGAAAGTTGGACTGGACTTTTTCATAGCCCATGTGGTTTTCATCATTCCCCGTCAGGCTCAGACCAAAGGCAGAAGCTTCCCTCTTCACACTCCTCATCCCCTCTCATCTTCAGCAGTCACTCAGCCCCGGTGACATGGAATAAAGAGCAGAGAAAACACAGGAGACCAGGTTTGTTAAGTAATGAAAAGAGATGGGGGTGAGGATGAGGCTGGCCATGGAAATGGGGGGTTGGGAGGAGCGGGAATCTCTCCTCCACTGCACACCAGTGAGCCTTCAGGTGCAAAGCGCATCGGTGTAAATCACAGACTCCACCTGGGAACAGATCCGGGGGAGCACATCGGGGGAGTCTCAGAGAACAACCACTTGTCCAGACTTCTCACTGCTTTCATAAGAGAGTGAAGGTTATGGAAGGGGCTAAGTCACAGGGCTGGGGATTTCTATACAGTTTTAACTGAAATTCCTCTGTCCCAATAAACCAAAGCTTTTTCTTGACTTTTGCAACAGGTCTCCCACCTCAACTAACTCCTGCGCAAATCATTGGTTGCAGTGGACATGCCATCCAAATCTGAATTTATTTTCTTAGGGTAGCTGTAAAATACTCCCACTAGCACCCAGCAAAGGTGGAGACTTTAACCAGACTAGTCTGTTTTGCAAGAAATAAAATCCCTGCCACACTGCTCTGTAGTTTCAGTGGATTTAACATCCAGTCATGGTTCTGAGGACAGATGGGTCATAAAACTAAATGCATTGGTTGGGGTAGTGTTGTTGCTCCTGCTGAGCTGGGAAGGAAAAGAAAAAAAAAGCCTAAAAACCTGAAACACTGTCTAGAAACTGAAAGGTGATCCTATTTGAGCTGAGCCACGCATATTTCACTGTGTTGTCTTGGAGGAACACTCCTTCTAACAGTATTCGCATGAACAATATGCGTAGACGTGTAAGTGGGTATTGCAGACAGACAGGACCCCGTGGGGCTTTGCAGTTTATTATACCCCCACCCTTCCCCATATATATATCTATATTATTTCTGAGAGTGCTAGGAGGCAAGGCAATGATCATGAAAATGGAGGGTGTGGCAAAAGGGGTGTGAGATCTATCCTCAATAACACACTTCAGCTGCCACGGCACAGGAAACATACAACATCTTTATCCATAGGAACCTGCATGTTTCCTCAACCCAGATTCATTTAAAGAGGCATTACCTGATCTTCTTTCAAATCAGCTCACAAACTGAAAGATTTGAATGTTAACAGTGGCTTGTGCCTGACCCCAAGCATACATTAGCTTTGAGTGGCACCTACAGTAGCTCATTGCTCAGGGATATTCAGTTCACCTGAGACCTGCAGGTTTGCGAATCAAAAGATTAGGCTCATTGAACCTGGTAATCCACCAGTAAAGAAAACTTTTCTTTTTCTCCTCAGATCACACCTTTCTCTCCCCAGGGTTTGAATGGCACAGTAAAGCATACAAGGAACATAAACAAAAGCCACCGAAAATTCTGCCGAGGCTCCTCTAACAAACCAGTCTGATTGCAGATCAGACGAGAGACTCTAGAAATTCAGATAATCTCCGTGTAATCCCCTTTTTTGAACATGGTGATGTGTTTCAAGACCGGTCAACCATACAGGTCGACTCCCACTTTCTCTGGAGGAGAAACAGAAGACACGCCCATTACCCCAGGCTCTGGATCAGGCCCTAACTGCAAACTCCATACTCAACAACAGGCAAATATTTCTCCTCTGTGTTTCACTGAGAAGACAGCAGGGCAGACTGTGTGCTGAAAGCAGTGGAAACCTATCAAGAAATTTTCTGGTCAGAAATGCAAGTTTTTTTTTGTATCGTGTATGTGAGCAACCACAGGAGAATCCTGATTCCAGAAGGGGAAGATGATGCATTTAAAATATTTGCTGCTATCAGAAAGAACAATTTTGCTCACCCTATCCAGCAGGTGTGAATAAAATTAAATGCAAATCATGAATGTATAAATACAAATATTATCTACAACCTTAACTATGATCCTGTTCAAAATACAGGAGGAGGCCCTTTAGTAACCCATCTTAATAAGGATTAAATACAGAACACATAATGGGACCCTCTTCTGCAGATCTTTTTCATTAAATTCAGTGGAGTTTTGCCTTAGAAAATACTGCGGACAGGATTTTTTGAGCCACTAACCATTTTTCAATGTGACATTTTACAATTTGAAATAATAAGTGAAAATTAGTTACCTCAAATGCAGCATTTAAAGGAACAGTGAGCCCATGTTAACATTGATTTCTCTCTGTGTGTCTCCTTCTCTCCTTCTTTATAAAACTTACGTACTCTGTCGATATGATGCTACCCACTTGGATAATAAATCTGTTGTTTCAAGCTAGGATGCTACCATTTCCTTTCCCATGTAATTTATAGTTATATTGATTTTAAAGCTGTGGTTCTCTATTTCCCCCCTGTTGTATTAAAAATGAGTTCTAATTGCAAGGCAAATGATCTTTGGTTGAAGCACCTCACAGAGTATTTTAACTGTGGTTAAGGAGATTTAATTTGATTAATAGAGAAATGAAAGCCTCGAACATTTAAAATGATAATTTTCAGCTTAGGAAAGAAAGAGAGGGAGAGAAAGAAGGGAGGTTAATGGAGCCAGGGAAAGCATTCATACATCAGCACAAGCAGATGTTCTTCTGCTTTTCTGTCAACATTTCTGGTTTGTTGTGCGTATAGAAAAACAAGCTTTTCAACTCTCATCACAATTTCAGCCTGTTGCCAGCTTTGCTTGCCTGCAGGATATCTGCTTATCTAGTGCGGGAGCAGGATCAGGCCTCCTCCCCTTTGGTCTAGAAGCAAAACAACCTTCCACATGGGCTGCGAGGTTTGTCACACTCCCCCCTCCTTTGTACACACAGAGTCAACATTTAGATCCTTATTTCATAAAATTCCTTTCCTCTTAGAGATCAAAAAAAGGACCAGGAGATGAATGGAAGAGCTGAGCAATATTAACTGCATTCAGGTGTGCATTGACTGAGAGCAGAAAGGAACCTGGCCCCTTCCTTGAGGGCAGTGAGCGTGTTCAGCCACGTGGGATGATGGTTGCTGTGCAGCTGTACAGGGTCCCTTGTACCCCTGATGCGTGTGCTCAGTGTGCAACCTCGGAGTTAGAAGGATGATGTCACTTCATATAAGAATTTCAAATAGCCATTCTCCTTAGTGAAGCACCTTTGAGAGCTGCCTTGTGTGCTTATGTGTCTGAAGTGTCCATGTTGAAGGAAGAGAGTGATCTGAGGGTGCCTGCGCTTGTTCTTTAAGGTTCATGAGAACAAGGCACAATTTTTTCATGTTTTTAGTCCTTAAAGCAGGTCTTTTGTTTACTTGAATTCCTTATCAGTTTGGAGCAGCAGTGCTAGAGGTGATGGAGTCCTGAAGTCCAGCGTGAGCCTTAAATAATTAGATTTGTTTGTCTCTACATATTCTCCAGGGTGAACAATATATCTCAGCCTTTGTAAAAAATAAAAAGAAAAAAAAAAAAGAAAAAAAGCAATCTGCATTCTCTGCATTTAAGCTAAAATTAAATAATCTAGGATTTATCATTCACATCTCAGATGACAGGATTTTTTTTATTGTAGTAAAACTTTTAAAGTAAAAAAAATACCAGCAGGCACCAAATAGAATATTCTCTTTCATCACAAAAGGTTAACTCCTGCTACATTTGTGCTATACAAACTGCCCTAGCCATTTCCATGGGGAGTTTCTCAGAAAGAGGACTGTGTATGTAGCCCCGAAAGTCACTACCTGTGAACGCTACCTAGGCTCAAAGAGAAGTGGGAGAAAGGAATGAAGTCTGTCAGCAGCCCTGTCTTGAGACGTACCTGCTCAATGTGAGTTTGTTCAAAGGCAGGAATCGTGCTCTGCACCAGAGATCATGTCAGCTAGATCTGAAGGACGTACCTTGAGCTATTGTGTGTGAACATCCCTTTAATTGTGAGTAGGAGTATGCGTGCTTAGTTGGAACACCACTACGGAAAAGACTACTCTTTTTTGATCAGCAAAAATTAATTCTGGACAAACTCAAAAGGTGAAGAGCTGCAAAAGTTATTAAGAAAACAGGGGAAGGAATTCCTCCTTGCATACAGCTTACTCTCTTATTTAAAAGAATTTTAAAAATGAAGCTTTATCTAGATGCTTCCCAGATGCTTATCCATACCTATGAGACAAGATTTTCAGGATCTGTTCACTGGTGCTCCAAGCTTTTCCAGTTTTCCAGACCTTATGAGTTTATGTTCTACAGCCCTTGGTGCAGCTTCAATGCAGATTAGGATGAGATTGGTCAAAAGGGCAAGCGTGATGTAAGGAAAGAAGAGGGACGACTGTGCAGGAGCTGTGATGGTCATTGCTGCTGTTGTCCGCAAGGATATTTGCCATAGGGCAAAGGGATAGCTGGGACGAGAGACTGCTGCCCAGGCTAGGGCAGGAACAAGGGGACAGCACAGAGAAGAGAGACTTTGGTAATGATATCGCTTCCTTTCACAGACACAACATGAAATTTCTGTAATGCATGGAGAAGTATTCCAAGTTGTGTTTCACATGACCATCCAACAGTGTTGCTATTCCTTAATGTGTTCTATAATCCCTCTAGGTTCTTTCTTCCAGGTTTCTGCACTGTTTACTCTCGCTCGGATATCATCACCCATGGTTTTGTGCTTCTGGGTATAGCACAAAAGCTTGCTTTTCCTTAAAAGGTATGTGAAATAGATGGAGAATGAACATATTGTAGATTTTTTTTATCCATATTTTACAAAAGCAATCCTTCTTTCCTTCCTTCCTCCTTTCCTTCCTTCCTTCCTTGCTTGCTTCCTTCCTGACAACCCGAAAATATTACCCTTGTCAGCCAGGTGTGACTGTAAGATATATGTACCTCCATTTCCCTTCTGGAATACCCCACAAGATTTATACCGAGGTGTGTAGGAAGGAAAGGAGATGTACGGTTTCTCCAGATTTCTATCTGGCTTTACAGTGCCAGGTTTTAAAGTGAGGCTTTGATCAGAGCAACAATAACTCTGCTGAGGGTGAGGATGGCATTTTACTCTCATTTGATATTCGTTTGTGGTTTGCTGTTGATTTGAAGTCTTTATTCAATTTCTTCAGTCTGGAATTTACAGACTCAGACTTCTGCTGCAGGGAAAACATGGAAATTGTTTTTTCCCTTGCTGCAAAGTGTTTTCTAATAGTTGCCTTATTTTCTGCCGTCTTTTCTTCTTCTTTAATATCTTTAATAAGTGTTACCATCTGCTTGGGTGCCTGGTATTACATGTTGTGAACAAGGCAAAGAGTTTCAGAGGGGCTGGGATGGTGTTGTTTACTATTAGCTTTAATGAAGATTGTTGTCTTTGCCTGGGGCGGGTGGGCT
>WEIS01016398.1:45175-58638 GCA_013389965.1 Todus mexicanus
TTGCCTGGGGCGGGTGGGCTGGGGCTGGAGCACACATAGAAATGCAGAACATGTGCTGGGGTTGAGACATCTACAGTTCGCTTAAAAGGAGCTTTGGCTGTTGAGCTAGAAGAGCTTACTTAGTATGCGGGGAGTCTTTTCGCCTGCCATTCTCTGGCCTCTAACATGCTTAACCTTAGAGAGAAAGACACAACATATTGTGATGCCACTAACTGGTCGAAAGGCACTATCAATTTTAGACGCGATAGGTACATGTCAGAATCAGCATAATTAACTGGAATGACAATCCTGTTAAATGTGTTCATGCCATTGCACTGGCAATAAAGCATGTGTAAATTTACAATTAAGGCCTGTCTTTCTTCTATACCTTGGAGACTAGCAACAAACATTAAGAAGTTGCATAGCATCAGGAGCTGAAGGGAGGTATTTATCAGAATGAAAACATCAGGTGATGCATTTCCCAGATTATCTCTCCTTCTTACGCAAATACTCTTTTTGCTGGAAATTTCAGGGTAATTAATAATTATATTTCTGATCTGAAAGTTGATATTTCGCTCTCTGAATTTGTTTTAGTTTGCAAGATGGAGGAGAATGACATTGTTTAGCCACCTTGCATAAAGATTTTTGAAATAGTTCTCATTTCACATTATACATCAAGCTGCATTTTCTTTATATTGGGTACATTGCATATCGCATATCCATGGAGAAATTTTCAGAGATGCTGCAAGACATTTCCCTACATTGCACGTAGACACTACAGCTCCTGCTACAGTGATGGCTGGAAAGCATCAGCACAAGTAAGATAAAGGTGATTTAAAGTGCGTCTGTGATTCAGGCAGTGAACTGACAGCCATCTTTAACCAGCCTGACCCTGGGATGACCCCGAGCTCAGCTGGTTGTGAGATAGTTGGGTCTATTATGGGACAAAGGATCGTATGTCTGACAGGATGCAGAGAACACATTATAGGATCACAGCTGAGTAACAGTGCAAGACATAATGTACATTTATTTGATGAACAACACAAGCAAATCTTGCCAAGAAAATTTAATTTCAACTATTTTGTTTATTTCAAGTCAATCTCGTTCTGCCACCTATTTCAAGAAATTCGTATTTGCTAGCTTTTTCTCTTCTTGGAATGAAACAGATGATCATGCTAGTGAAATTTATAAAGCATGCAGAATGTACACTGATAAATTTATATAATAGTGCTGCACATTTCTGTTGTATTTCCTGTTTCCCATGTGGGCTCAGTCTGCATCTATTCAACATTACATTTTGAATATGTTCGCCTAAACCCACATATAATTTGGTCAGCTGAGGCTGAAAATGTCAGAATGAGCGCAGCGGTGGTTAGAGGGAAAGCCATGGGCTTCAAACTGCAAACGGTTGTGTATGTGAATACCTGCACTCATGTGAACAGACCCAGGAGACAAAAAATTTTTGCGACAAGGTTCTAAAGAAGGGAGAGGAATACTCGAATACCTTTTCAGGCTGTAGTTCCTTTACATGTAGTCTTAGGGATAACACTGTGGCAAGGGATCTGATGTCCACAATTTCAGCACAGGGAAAAAGGCTGATGGAGATATGTGTAATCTGTGTAACCTAGCACATAAAAAATTAGATCAGCTCTAGCCTCTCCTCCACTGAGCTCATCCTATGCCACAGAAGGGAATGATTGCCAGGCTGAAGTTGTGGAAGCTGAGGCTGGGGAGGGAAGAATCTTGCCTGAGCCACTTGGCTGGTTAGTCACCAGCCTCCATGCCCTGATCCTGCCGCTGGCCACACCAGGTCTCTGATGTGGTGGAAAGGGAGAATGTGTGTCGCTGCCCTAGAGGCAGTACTCAGCACAGAGGAAGAGCACAGTGCTGCACAATCCCTGCCAAGCCCCTTGATTGGACCCAGGAGTTCTAGCACTGGTGAGAAACCCTTCACAAGCAAGAAAATGATCCTGCTGGCCTCAATAGGTTTCATATAATGTCTTGTCACCTGAAAAAACCCCACACACCCCAAACTAGAATGATTAGTAACACTCCCCCCAGCCTCCAGCAGTTATGTTGCTGGTGTGGTGGGCAAGAGAGGTGAAGAGATGAGGAAGGGGTGCAGCATATCTGTTAGAGGACAAATCTCTTGCCCGCTTGCGAGGGAGGCAGGACCACATCTGCCACAGCTCCTGAAAGTTCTGTGCCCTGATCCCTCTGTTGCCCTAAAGCTGCCATGGAGTCTGGCATCACTAAGCAGGAGGCAAAAGCTTCAGTCAGCAGAAAGAAAATCGAGAGTTAACCCCCCGCCTTCCCTGCTGTCCCCACAGCTGATGTGGCGGGGTGATGAGAGAGGTGGGATGAAGTACTGCACCACAGGCAAAGCTGAGAGCAGTGCTTTACTTCAGCCAGCTTTTGGGGATATGGGGGGTTAATCTGCTTCCCAGGCCCTGTTGTCAGTAGCCGCATGTCCTATTGCTCCAGGCAGGGTTGGATCTGGCTTGGAGTCCTATACAAACAGCTCACTCTTTATAGAGCTACTGTGCTGGGTGACCTCTTCTAATGTATTACTAGTTTATATTTGGGCTGATTACTTCCAAAGGGGAAATGACACAAAGTGAATCAGTGTGACCTCATTAGCGTGGCTCACACTGGTAAATGGATGACCACCATTAGAAAGGCTCTGTTGTGCCAGTGCTTCCATTGTGTTACCTGTGGATAGTATCATCATCTTTCTATAACCTGCTACAAAGATTTATGCACTAGGCTAACTTGCATACTACAGCTGCTTTCTGTCTTATAAATATTGACTTCTGTGCCAAAAACAACAACTCGGTACAACAGGAATTAATCTTCTGCTTGACTGATGTATCTTTACAGACCAGTTTGTCTTCAGAAAATTGAGCTCAAGAGAGTTTTATGATTTAGAAAAATACTTTGTAAGTTGATTTAAAATATAGGCTGTGATAAGCAGAAGCATCATTAAAGTGACATGGGGGCTATATTTTTGCCTTCTAGATTTTCCTAACTGTGCCATCTGTTTGTCATCTTGACTTGTGTGAAATTCTAAAGAAATTGCTGGACCCTGCATCCTGAATCTTTTCCGTATGTTGAATTTTCTTTGATAATCTACCTATTGCACTATCCAAATAATTTAAATTCACTCAGTTTATTTTAATAACAATAAAAAAATCGGTGATCTGATTTATCAAAACACTTGCAGATGTTATACCTTTTGTCCTCAGCTATAGCATTACAATGTCAGGAGAGCAACGCACAACCGCTGATGTTGGACACTAAGATGAAATCACAATATTGCCAGATTCTGCAGCTGACAGTAAATAGCAACACACAGTCAAGGTGCTAAAAGATAAAAAGACGTAACATCAGCTCATCTTAACTTTCTTGAAGACTTGTGCACTATAATAACAAAGATGCTTTACTCTGCAAAGGAACTATTTAGGATATTAGATCTAAAGATGAAGGTACAGTATTTTGACAATATCCTTTATAGAAATCCAGGTGCTCAGGGCTTCAGGTTTTTTTTTTTTTCAGAGTAATTTTTTTTGGTAAACCTGTCCATACTGTGTGTAAGAGTGAATGAAAGTCAGTACACCCTGCTGTAATGGAATTTTTGACTTGACTATACTCTTCTAGATTGTGTAAAGATCAGACAGATGTTGTAGTGTAGAACAATGTTGACCCAGGTATGTTGCCACATATTACTGGCTCATACTTCATAGACCAGACCTGACTGACTTGCAACTGATTTTTTATTTAGGATAGAGACTTCACTGCTGGTTCTTTAATGATTTTAAAGTTCATTGCCATGTATCCCTGAATAAGCAGGCTGGTGGTAGGACTTCCACTCCTGGGGTAAAAGTCATGCCTCTGAAATGGAGCCAGTCATTGGGTTTTCTCACAGTCCCCGCCCAGGCAGTTTTTCGGTTTGTGCAATGCCATGATGATGCCTTCAGAGCCACTAGCTCATGTTCTCCCCACTGAAATTCTCCTTTAAGATCTGTGGTAATACCAATAACTACTATTGCATGGAATCATGGATACTGACAGCTGATCTGGCTGAGGCTGTAACTGATACGGTGTTTGAGAAATCCTAGACCATAACACCTGTGAAGGCTGAAGCAATCTGAATGGCTCATGTTAGTTATTCCACATTGCTGGTTAATTTTGCCACAAAGTTTACATATCTCAGAAAAAAAAAAGAACAATGGAAAATACTACAGGTGCATGATATGAACAAATTAGTAGTGTTTTAGAAAGCTAACCTATTATGCAGTGAAATTAAACATTTGGGTTACACTATTGATAAACCATTAGCTTTCATTTTTTATAGTTGATTCCTTTACTTGCTCACAGCTTAAAAACTCAAGCAAGTAGGTGTTTGAACTGGTTAAGCTGCATGGCAGTCTCAGAAATGGAACTTAATTTTTTTTCTGAGGTCTTAACCATAAGAGATGGATATGCCCATGCATTTAAAATTATGGTGCTGAGCATCTTCAAACAAGAGCTATTTTTCTCTTTCCAGAAGAGACAGCTAAGCAAAGTAAACCAACACTGAATTTTAAGCTTCGTCCCTGTATGAGTCCTAGTAATGCAAATATTTGCATATGGGAAAAGAGTATTTATTTTGTAGTCAATCCTCTAAAAAACCAACTGGACTGATGAAAATCACTTTCAATCAATAGGAATTGTAATCAGTAGGAATCTTCATCAATATGACTTTGAAGATGTTAACTGAGAATTCAATTTCTGTTGTGATTATAAGCTCTACAGCTATTTAATTACTTCAGGTGCAATGCCATTATTAGAAAAATGTTCATTCATAGTGTAACACACACATAATAGAGATATTTTTAATATATAGTTCCAAACTGCAGCAGTGAACAATTCACTAAAAAAAAAAAAAGAAAAAAAGAGAAAATTACATAGCTGGAATCCTTAAGTGGGTTACAGTCAGATACATATCTTCTGTAACTACCTAATAAACTGTGTATCTAATTATAAATATGCCAAAGCACAGATGCAATCTTGTGATATTCAGTAAATACATGTTCATACAGCACCTTAATGGATTCATATTAAGCAAATGAACATATTTTGAACTCTAGGAATGATTAATGCTTGGAAAGTAACATCAGCTGTAATTTAGACGTGTTAAGCTCCAGACTGTGGGTTCCAAGGTAAGAAACCTTATGATACCTGAGTCTTAATTCTGAATTCAAACCTCTAAAGCAAAGGTTCTTTAATTCTTTCTTCAATACCTTCTGCAAATAGGAGGCTGATGAACAGTGCAGCAGTTAATTGCTATTTCTTTTTTTTTGTTCATTTACACAATGCAAACCCAGGCATTGGCATGTGGTACAGGGGTCATCAGCAGGAGCTGTGACTGAAGGTCCAGAACTGGCTAGATTCTGGTGAATCATTACCTCCTCTACAAAAGTTGCCCACTTACTGTAGCTGTCTATGCTCCTGTAGGGTGGGTTGTCCTGACACTATGTTATTTCAGGAAATTGTGATTTCCTTATATACTGGGCAGAATACTCTGTTTCTGAGAAAGTGAAGAAACCAGAAAATGGTTTGCCACCTTACACAGCTTTAATCTTGAAATCTTAATCAAACAAGCAGATCACAATCAGTGATCTATGGACAATGTTCTGGATTTTCACGGCTCTCTTGAGGCGTAGTTCACTGAGAAACAGTTTTTGGTGCGCTACCTGCATTTGCTGCTGGTGTTTGTCACATTTAAACAGTAAGTTGCATTTATCTTTTGTTTTAAAATATGTTGATAATGGCCTTAAAATCAATTTAAATCTTCTAACAAGTTAAAGAGATGGTTGAATGAATAGATGGTGGGAGTATATCTCAATTGTCAATATGGATTCATACACACAGATGGATTTGCGCTTTGCAGTGGTAATCTCCACTCTCTGATCCAGTAGTGGGTGGATGCCTACTTAGCTAGACTATGGGATGTCCATGCATATAGATATGCTGTTAGCCACAATGTTCCCTTGTGTGATATTGCCGGTAGAAATTTGATGAGCTTTAACCTTTTTCATCTGATGAGCCATCTAGACCTGGGCAGGTATTGATATGGATACACAGATTCTATTTGAAATTCAAGTACTTAGCCTTCATAAATCACCAAGCTGATTTTGGTTTTTAAGCTGTGAATTTCTGATCACTTGGCCTGATTTTGTATGTTCGCAAATAAAAGCCTGTAAAATAGCTGATACTATGAAATAATACCAGCAGGAATATGTAATGAAAGCAAAGCAATAGTGTTTACAAAATCAAGGTTTATCATGCTGTGTAAAGCAAGGCTCTTACTTCAGCTGCATTCAAATCTGGACTCTTCTCACTGGTTTTGTCTTAATAATGAGCACACATCTCACACTGGCAAATAGAGCGATCCCTATTGAGAATAATATGCCTGTTGTTGTTGTAATGGATCTCCATTGACACATTTAACAGCTTGAAGGTATACACTTCAGATACTATAACTTACACTAATTTATCTTTATTACATCACTAGTGCCTTGTTTAAAAAAAAAAAAGCAGCAGAACCTCTGCAGGATTGCATCATTGACATTAATGAAAATGCTTGACATTAGTGAAATTAAAGATAAACTTTATTTTGAAACAGAAATGCTCTAAGAAACTTTTGCAAACACTGAGTGGATAAACTCAGCCAGCTGAAACTATTCTGCATTACTGCAGAGTGTAACTGCAGCATACTCTTATCTGATGATGAGTTACGGGTTTCTGTGTTTAGAATTCAGAGGATTACTAAAGAGATTATCTGATCTGTCAATCAAACTGATATCTTGATGGCTTGGAACACTGCTGCAGATTTAGCAAAGTGTCGTTACTCTAATGTTCATTCTGGGTGTCATGGTTAACCAACATCTTAATTACATATGATGAATAATCTCTCCAATGGCTTATTATTGTAATATAAGTCTCAGTAGTGACATATAAGTAGAGTTCATTGCCAGGAGTCACTTAGAGCTTCAGGGTCTCACTGAAGGACTCCTATAATAAAGAATTCAGTAAGGCTTACTCATATTTAGTTGAATGAGCTTGTTTGTGGCCCGCTTGGAAAACTAACCACTCTCTGGACTGTCCAGAGGACTCAAATGACCATATAGAAAGTCTAGGTACAGCAGGCATAAGCTTCTTCATGGCTGAACACCTGGCCACAGAAACTAAATAACTGAAGTTGAAATACTCTGCTCATATCCACTGCTGCTACTATACTGATGCTTATGGTGAAGAGAAGAAGCTCGTTAAGTGGTGATCTGCGTTCAGATATCTAGTAGGACCCTGAGGTTTAGCAATGCTCTGTTGGCCTTTGGGCAAATAGTAAAATGCATTGTTAAGTTCACCTGTCTTCTTTACCGCATCCTCTCTGTTTTGCTTGATCAACTTCTTGTTCTCATCCCTCCTTCTGTCTGCTTATCTCACACAAGAGGAGGGACATTTTGGTGAGGAAGAGATGGTTTCCTAGGTAGTGGTGGACACATAGCTTCATGCTACCTCAGCACTCATAGTGTATAATAAATGGCATTCTGCATTGACACCTATGTAAAATTGCTTGGAGATAAGGGCTGGGGAGGTGGGCAGATAACAATGCCACACACCAGAGAAGGGATGTACAGATACTCCTCCAAAATCCAGTAAAAAACTACGCTGGTAAATGGGAACAGTTTCAGCACTGCACTTCTTAATTTACCTGCCTTAGATTTCTGCAGCGTTTTATCAGTGCTGTTCGGGGAACCCTGGGTATAACTGCTGGAAGAATTAACATGATTGAAACATGAAAGCTTATCCTGGCAGCAGCTGCCAGGGACAACTGTCCTCTGTCACAGCCTAAAGTGGAATTGCAGCAGAATAGTGACAGTGGGCTATCACTGCCCCCTCATAGCTCTGCAGAGGAAGGGAATATTCCTAACATAGCTAGATCCCTTAAAACTGAGCATTGCTGAAGGAAGCTGGTTTCACTGAAAATTGTTATTCTAGGATACAGATAGACACAGAAGCGTTTGTCATTATAGAAGGCCAGGGAGGACTTTCAAAAGGATGTTCTAAAATGGCTGAGTACTCATTCTCACAATGATGCAAACTCAAGTGTTGTGCAGTGCACTCTCATCTAAAATGTAGATACCTAAAAATCAATGTCATTAATTCTCTGTTTGGGTATTGAAAATAAACACAACAGTTATTGTAGTTAATATATATGATGCATTCCTCTGATCTGCAGATGAACAAAAAGCAGTTAAGTATTAGATATGTTTTCTCTGATCTTCTGCCATAGCTGAATACAGACGGTACAAAAAGGATCAGATTTTCAGGTGGTATAAGCTGATATAGGGCCCTAAACTCATGTAGACTAGCTAATGGGAGATAAAACATTTATTTTAAGAAGAACTAGGAAAAGAGTTCAAAGGATAAAAAAATATGAATTCCAGTAACTGCATTTTCTTTATCATGATCAGGCTCTATTTATAGCCATTTTCCATGGAAGTTCTCGTGCTCCTGTCTCTAAATACAACTATCCATATGAAGTACACTTGAGTATTTGCTTCAGAATTGTTCACATGCTTATCTCTGTAGAAAATGGAAATGATCTTAAATGATCAACAACAAAACTGCTTGACCTAACATGAGAATAGCCATAGCCAAGCAATGGAAAAGTCGATATGTGATTAGCAGAAAAAGATATAGAAGGAAATAGGCCCAAACGAGCCAAATTATTCACAGTTCACATTAAATTACTTTTTTGGTGCCTCGTTATAGTCTATCTTAGTATGTCTAATCGAACTTTTGACAGCTGTGCCTGGTATGTGTAACAGGTCCTCTGTAACTGAGACAGAAAGCAATGATCTGCCAACACTAACTGTGCCCAGTAGCAGCTATGAGAGGAACAGAGGAGAGAGCTACAAAGTTTGGTTTTCCTCATTGATGCATCCCTGACACAGGACAATGACCAGTGAAAGCTGCATGGTCCTTACGGCAGGGTGGACCACCTTACTTTTCCATTTGCACATCAGGATGGATCTTTAGGGTCATTGACTTCTCCATATCAAAAGATATTCCTGAACTGGAAAGGAAAAATATCCCCCATATTTCTTACTTTGGGATCAATAACACCAAATGAACAAAGTGACCCTGCATACACATTATCCAAAATGATGTGCATGCCGTGTTGTTCCCAGTTCAAAGAAACAGCACTCTGCTTTAAAATAAAATGGTAGAAATCAGTAATTTAACGGCATGTAGCAAGCAGTTTTCAGCTTTCCCTGCTGTGAATCAAGTCCATGGCTTCCTGTCTTAATCAGGATTTTATTTAAATAAGTTTCATTTTACCACAAGAAACAAAATTAGCAACTCGTTCTCTTGCAATGAGCAGCATTATCTGCAGGCCCAGCTCAAAGCTTCTCAGCAGTATTGGCAGGACTGAATTTTGCAGCCCCAAGGTTGGAGGATTGGGCTTGTCCTTCTGCTGAATGGGGAAGGACAGAGGAAGGGCTGGAATGGAGGCGAGTCCTGGAGAGCCAGGCTTGCTACGCTCATGCCGCTGGGGTGGGACATCTGCCACATCCCCTCACTTGACTTTCCAGGGCTCTGTTGGTAGGTAATGTAAAAGTTATTTTGCTGTTCCTATCAGTCATCTGCTTGAGGTGACTGCTGACTTTGCCAGCGGCAATTCCAGCTGTGGTTATTAGTTTGCCACATTGAATGCAATGCGGAAGGCAGAGTGAATACTGGGGCCACTATGAGTTGCGGTGGGAGAGAAGTTTCGATTGGCAATGTTCTTGTAAAACTGCCTTTCCCCCAGTGAAAGGCTGACTGTTCTTGTTTACTACTTTATTGCAGGTATTATTTCCAACTCCTGCAGCACCACTGTGAAATGTGTGTCATGTCTTTGAACTCAAAGATCAGGATAAATTCTCCCTTTCACTGGAGTTTGACTTAGGTTGGGAAAGGTAAAAGGGAGAGAGGCAGCCTTAGTTTGATCCTGAATGTAATTTAGATTTACTGAGAAGTGTCAAGCCCTAGGCCCGTCCTGCCTTCTCCTTGACAATCAGCATTGCCACTGCACCAACACTAGCCCTGCCACCTTCATCTCCTACAGCTTGCCCGTAGGACTCTCCTATCTTGGAGGGAACTCTCCATTGCCCATTGCTCACCATAAATGATATGGCCTGAAGGAAACAAAAACCCATTGAATTCAGGGACATACCTAATGTACTCAAACTCGAGGAACTTGAGATTGTGTAATCTTTATTGGTTCTGACTCCTGCAACTGGCTGTATTCAGGAGTCAGAAACAAAAACCTGTCCTGATTCTAAATTGGTTGAAGGGGCTTTGTTAGGATAGGACTTCATTGACTTGACAAACAAGATGGTCTAATCTTAAATCTAACTATAAATTCTCAACTGAAATACAGAAACTTTGGGGCCAGGCATGTCTGTGTTACCAGAGAGGGGTAACATTACTTCCTTGGACACAACATAACCTGCATATGCAGGCTCAACCTTCTCGTGGCTTCTGTGGCACCTCCTGTAGGAGATGTTTTAAGTGCTTTAGATTAATCTCTGGCCTCCAACTATCCTGTCAGCCCTGCCTGGAGTAATTTAGGGCAAGAAAGATGACTCAAGGTCGGTCTTGCACATGGATGCTTCCTAAAAGGTCTAGTATTGCCTGCAATCAGCACAGGCAAGGTGTGGGCTGCCTACCCTTAAGCTAGGGAGTGCTGTTGCATAGAAGTAAACATTTTTGGGAGCGTGGTTTCTGGGGTTACTGTTGCTCTGGGGACAGTCCGCTGGGAAGTGCTGGTCCTTCCTCCACTTCTCCGGCTCATAAGGTATCCTATTATAAATATTTGAAACTGTTATGGCCTTAAATAGCTGGGTTAAAGCAGTAATTGTGGCCAATCACCAAAGGGAATAATGAGACACTTCTGGATATTGGATGACCTTAACACAGTAATGCCTGCCTTGTCATGTTTTATTGTCTAGCGACATGATGAAGGTTTTGAAGACAATTGAATGGCAGGCATCCACGAGAGTGGTGGGTGATTAAAGGAGCAAATAGCCTAACAAGCATGGTCAGGTATTGCATGTGTTTCAGCTGTTCATTTTGCTGAAGGCCAACAATTTATGCTACACCCAGTGGCTACCAACTCTCTTCAGACCAGGTACATGCAATAAAACTGGAATGTTAATTGGGGCCGACTGCGAGGCCTTAAAGGGACAGTCTCCTTCCAGGTACTGGTGATACCTTATTTGAGGTTGTTTCACCCTTGAATTTTAATACAAACCATGGTCACTGAAATGCTTATGGGAAGAAACTAATAAAAGAAGCAACATGTTTTGACATGTATTGGACATCCTCTTTTTAAAGTGAAATCCAGGGCTCAATTTTTTCCTGCAGGTGAGATGATAGAACAACCTTTTTAAAGTAATGCCTGTGGTACGTGAGAGAGGCACTACTAATAAATGTGGAAAAATGCTAGGACTGTGGAATTATTGTCAGATTTGATATAAAATTCAGTTTCTCTGATACCATTCTAGCTAAACAGAATGAATGGGGTATTAGACTCTCAGCGTCTGTAACTACAGGTATATCACTCACTGAACAGCTTCCCAGCTATGCAGTTAAGGGAGAAAGGCCAATGTTATGTTTAAAAGTACAAGCTTGACATTACCTTTTCTACAGCAGGTAGCTGTCTTGCTACTTGCAGGAGTATTGAGTCACTGTGTAAATGTTTTTATTATCTGTTCTGCCCCTCCTAGTTTTATAACTGAAGTAGGGATCTTTGAAACTTGGGAACAGTTCAAGAAGTAACTCCCCAAGAATTTGTTTAAACATCAGCTGTCCAGGCTCAGTTTCCCAAAAGTATTTAGGGTCTAACTCTCCAGTGGCTAAATTCCTATCAAGGCCAGAGGGAAGTCAAGTACCCTTATAGGGCTTAGATATCCCTATAGAATTTTCAGATATCATTGTGAATTTGACCTCTAGCATCCCTAAAGCCTCCTGTTGAGTGGCATAAAATGTTTCCTGCTCTCCAGAGATTAAGCATATTGGCTAGCTATACTAATCCCCATCTGTCACTTAAAAAAAAAAAAAAAGGTGGAACTGAGATCAGTAGCTGAAAAGCAAGTGTCTCTCCAGTATAACAATAACTTACTGGACCATCAAGACAAGCTATGCTTGTTGGAGGTTTGCCACATCTTCTGTTTTCTCATGGAGTGGTTGTTGACAGCAGTCGAGATCCTCATATTGCCCAGACTCTCCTGACATGAGAACTGTACAGCGATTACTGACGAAGGGTGTTGGTTACATCTGTTTCAGGGCCGTACCACTCTCTCTGCTAACAAGCTGAATTGCCTCAGGCCAGTTCCCTGTTGTTTGTGGCTCTCCTACCTTTTCTCACACTCGCTCATGAGGCATCGCACTATTTTTCCTTTGTGGAGTTTGGCTGCCAAGCACGTCCTTAGAAACTCATGTTGCCAGCTGGATCAGCTGGACAGCAGGCTAGGGGGGACTGATATGGTTGTGGTGAGCTTTGAATATGACTGAACGCACAAAGGCTTAGGAGGTTTTAGCTTTGCAATTCTAATGATAACATACCTTGTAAAGGTATAATGATACCTCTTTGAGAAGATTTCCATGTACTTCCTCTTTGACGAACTGGACATATTCTATCCTGTGGAAAAGCTATGCCATATTTTGACAGCTTTTCCTTGATTTTTAGGTTTCATTGAACATGATAGATTTATATTTTCACTCAAATGCCACAGATTTCTTGTACATATTGCCCTTTTAAAATTCAAATCTGCAAAGAGGGATCAAAAATCTACACCCCTACCTCCATCGAACAAGGGCATTGAACGAAAAATAGAACAGCATGATGTTTAGAAAAACATGAGAACAGAAATAATAGGGGAAAGTATGGAGAAAAAGTAATTTATGGAAGCTAATGGTAAGCGTCTTGGCTTATTCTTACAGGAACAACGTTTTCTTTTTAGATACCTTTTTTTTTAAGCCTTCAGGGAAGACAAAGGTCAAACTTGTGGCACAGTGCAAAGGAGAGGTGAGCCTGGGGAGGAGGATGCTCAACTGCTGGGATCTCTGTCTCTCAGAAATGGCTAATCTTGGTGCTCCAGTCAGGTTTTGTTGTTGTGTCAGCTCCTTTCTGCCTCCTCTTGTTGTTGTGTTTGGATAGAACCTCCTGCAGTGAGGGGGAAGCTTGCTAGTCAAGGAGGTGCTCACATGCCTCCTGTGGCCCAGGCTTCTCAGAGTACATTGTCTTTGTGGGCCATTTGTCACCTAGCCTTACATTTGGGATGAAAGAAATGAGCCTTTTAAGTCAACTTTCCCATCTTTTCAACTCTCACTTTATTCCCAGCCGTCACAGTCAGGCAATATTGAGTCCTACACTCTGGAACATAGTC
>WEIS01016399.1:10329-53082 GCA_013389965.1 Todus mexicanus
ATGGTTGGGCTGCCAGACCTCCTTCTGGGTGTATCCACCCAGATTTTTCCTAATTCACCCTTATCAGCTGCTTTTAAACACTAACATTTTACTACCGAAACAACTCTGCAATATTTGCTCTTGAAGGTCTTTTATTCTTGATTTCGTGTCCCTCTTTGATCATCATGATCCACCCTGAAAAGTCAACACTGTTCTTCTCAATGCCAATTTTCCTCTTCCCGTCCATTTTGTCATGGGATGTTAGACCACCTAAACTACAGAATGTTGCAGGTGGCCCAACATGAGGCATTTGGGGAATAAATGAAATAAATGCAATTAACAGAATTAATGAAATCTAAATGCATTTCTGGTCAAAGAGACATTATTTCATGGGTGCATGTCAACGTTTTTAGCTTTCAGTTGAGCCAGCCTGGATTGATCTCCCTTGTCGTTTTAGATAATATATCTGGAGTTTTTATCTGTAAGCCAGAAAAAGTGTCTCAGTGGCTTGAAAATGTGCATCAGAGGTACATCTTGGACCCAAATTTGTAAACTAAACCTTTTGAATGTGAGTTATACCTGAGTCCCTAAGAGCAATCCATGACTTCTGTACGTTGTGTAGTTGACTTAAACATCCTTGCAGCAGCAGAAGGTCTCCTGCAACTCATCGGCTTGGGTTTGATGGGGATAATAACAATTATTATAGCTGGATCAGCTGCCAAAAGCAAAATAACTTACCCAGGGCCACTGGTAAGCAGGATTTTCTAAAGCCATAACCCTGCCTGATAAATCCTCGCTGGAGGGGTTAGACACCGATGTAATTCTCACCTCTCCATGGGAGCTGGGACACACTGAGTTGAAATCCTCGCTCTCAAAGCTTTCAATGGCTGCCAGAGCTGCTGCTGGAGTACATGGTTTTAAAAGCTCACCAAAACATGTCTTGGAGTAATTCTACTGGGTTTAGGCTTGTCCAGTGGCAGCTGGTTTGTTGACCAGATTTTTCTGCCCAGACAGAATATGAGCTTTGCTGCCTGCATTGAGCAAGAGGCTGGCCAGGCTGCCCCAGCTGCTGGCTGGGTGAGGGGTTTGTACATTCCTGTTGTGGATGGGAGGTAAGTAAAGTCCCTTAATGCCGCAGGGATGGCTCCCCGGCCATGGGGGAGATGTGGGAAGGCTTCCTCTGAGGGCAGAGCCTTGCTTTGCAGCTCTGCTCCTTCCCCCTTTGCAGGTTTGGTTCATATATAACTGAAAAATAGCTGAGCAGGAGGCAGCAATGCTCAGCTGTGCCACAAAAGCATCAGCAGAGCTAAATCTAATGTGGAGCCTGGATTTCTATCCACGCAGCAAGGCATGTGGAAACTGGGGTGGGGGCTTGATGTACTCCAAGCCCTGTGCAATCCTTTTGCCTTATACTGCTGATGCTCCTTAAGAGGCTTTAGGCCCTTTGTAGATCCAGAGGATCCTGCAGCATTCTCTCTTCTGCTCCCTGCAAATCTGTGCAATCAGGGAACTCTGGTTCCTGCAAATCTTAGCAAACAGGGAACTCCAGTTGTGCAACCCTGCAGCACTTGATGACTCAGCCGAGCTCACGAGGAAGCAGATGACTTCGCCGGGAGGTGACTCAGGAATGAGTGACATAAGCAAAAAGCTTCCCCCCACCGTTGCTGGGAAGAACCCAGTCCAGACCTGGGTGAGAAGAAATATGGTGAGAGCAGAGCCTGCTGCCCCTGGCTGTGTGTGAGAAGGCAGTGGCAGGGCTATCATTTGCTACTGCAAAGTTTCTGTCCCTTTGCACAGCAACAAGATTGATCTTTGGCTCTAATGCAAGGCAAAATCCTAGGCTAAATTAAACATTAATAGCATCTTACATATTCTCTATTGAAATGCTCTCCTTGGTTCTCTTGCTTCATCTCTCTTGTCTTCCTGGGGTGTCTCTCCTCCTTTGACTTCAGACAAATACGGTCAGCTGTGTTAAGTCTATGCTGCACACAAGGAGCTGCCAAACTGCTTTCATCTGAAGGTGGAAAGGTCTGTCTTCATGTCTCGTGTGTAAAGACTCTGAGAGCAAAACTCTTCCTATATCTGGTTTGAGATAGGCCTTTGCACCTCAAATACCATGATGGTTTGGGGCCCCTCACTCCAAGAAGGACATTAAAGGGCTGGAGTGTGTCCAGAGAGAAGGGCAATGAAGCTGGGGAAGGGTCTAGAACACAAGTGTGGTGAGCAGCGGCAGAGGGATCTGGGGTTGCTCAGCCTGGAGAAAAGGAGGCTCAGGGGAGACATTCTTATTCTCTGCAGCTCCCTGAGAGGAGATTGGAGCCAGGTGGGATCGATCTCTTCTCCCAAGGAACAAGCAATAGGACAAGAGGAAATGGCCTCAAGTTGTGTCGGGGGTGGGATGGAGGGGTAGGTTGGATATTAGAAAAAAAATTTTCCCAGAAAGGGTTGTGGAGCCCTGGAATAGGCTTCCCAGGGAAGTGATGGAGTCACTATCCCTGGAGGGATTTAAAAGTTGTGTAGATGAGATGCTGAGGGACACGGTTTAGTGGTGACCTGACAGTGCTAGGTTAATGGTTGGACTTGATCTTAAAGGTTTTTTCCAACCTAAATGATTCTATGATTCTGTGATCCAGGTGAATTCTGTGAAAGTTACCACTCATTTATTTAGTTTTGCCAGTCCTCTCTTGCCAGCATTCCCAGCAATTTTCAGCTATGGTGCTCTTGGATCCAGTGGTTGACCTCTGTGTTTCGTAGTCCGAGACTGACTTTTTTTTTTTCCCCATGACTATGGATGGTTTTTGAGACTATGAAAACTTTTTCCATCTCATCTGTCCTCCAGCAAAGAGTCTGTGTCCTCAGCTCTTTGGGCTGGCCCCGCTCCCCGTTACTGTCCTCCCTTTGATGTAGGGCTAGTTGGGGCTTCTGTAGCTGATGGGGTCCCAGGTATGGTTTCTCAAGACGTCCCTCTTGGGAAACACCTTACCTCCGGGAAACCTTTCCCACGTGGTTTCCGTACAAGGTGTCAGGCAGGTTCAGACATTTTGGGGCAGATGCTGTGGTCTCATCTCCCTTTGTGGTACATGCCTGACTTTGGTCTTGCTCCTACTGTACTCCAACTTTCTGAAAATCAAGAGCAGTGGCAAATGCTCACATTTCAGCTGCACTCCCTGGGCACCTCATCCTGACCTCCTCCTTCCATTACTTGCTGAGCTTGCGCTTTTGAGTTGCCTAGTTGCAATCTCTGTTTGTCTGTCTTGGCTTGTGACAGAAAGCAGGAGGCGACTTCCCCTCCGTGCCCCTCTGTAATCACGCCTTGCTCAGATGACAGGTTTGCGAAAGAAAAACTAAGGATGGGGACAACTCTCATGCTTCAAAAAGAAACCTCCAGCTGGCCTCAGAGGAGGAAATCCACTAGAAAGGAGAAGTGAGAGAGAAATCGGGGCACTGACAGGCACCGCAAATACTTGCACCCAGGGCATTTTTCTGTGGGTGCTGCATAGAAGGATGGATAAAGCAAAAACCTCTCTTTTGTGTTCTTTGCTCTTCTGCTCAGCTTTGACATCCTGACTTGTCCTCGTTTGAGCTAGAGCAGGGACAATTTTGTTCAGTGATTTTACTTCCCAGCTCAGTCTCTTCTCAGTCCCTGCACTGTCTGAAGTTAGCGGCAGATTTTCGCAGACAGTCTCTGCTTCCAGCAGTGCTAACGCTCCATGGTTAGAGTCACAGCAAGGGTTGGTGTGTGCAGAAAGGCTCTGGCTGATACTTGCTCCTGTGCAGACCAAGCTCACTGCTCAATCTTGTGCCCCACGTTGGGGGTGCAGAGTGTAAAAGGCAGCACCTGTGGGGAGTACTGGCCAGGACAGGTGGCCCCAAACTGACCAACGAGTGATTCCATCTCATCTACGGCATATCCAGTACAAAGCCAAGGGATCACAAGGGTCAAGCCTCTTTGTCAATGGCTGGTGTCTGTGGAGGACTCTGTCTGTCCTCCCTTTGATCCTGATCCATGAGTTCCTGAATCCAGTTCTAGAATTCAGCTCCAGAATCCAGTTTCTGGCTGCCGCTGAGTCCAGTCTGGGACTTCCCCAGTGCCTGCTCCACAGCATCAGTGGTGACTGTGATGAAATTGCCATCAGGAGGTGGGGTTCATATTGGTTTTGTATATATTTAATATTATTGTTACTATTTTCACTAAAACTGTTTTAGTTTTCTTTTCCAACCCATCAGTCTCTCTCCCTTATTCCTTTTCTCTTCTCCTTTGGGAGGTGAGAGGGGTTAATAGAGAGCATCTGTCATTTGTCTAGTGGCCAGCCCACCCCTAACCCTTGACATGACTTTACAGGGAGAGCTCTGGACACAGCTTTTTAGGGGAGCATTTAACAGTTTTGCCTTTCTCTGCAGACTCAGAGGTTGGCCATGACCAAGACAAGTGCCTGAGCAAGGTGAGCACCTGAGTTTTTCGTTGATAGGGCTTGTTCCTACATGAGTCTTCTCTCCCAATATAGGGTTGGGAAGAGGCTTTCCCAAAGCAACTAGCCAAAGAACTGGGCTGTACTTGCCCTTGTCTATTCAAAGAGACTCCCAGACTCTTATCTGAACTTATCTCTGATATCTTCATCTCCCCTGCTTACATTGTGAAACACACGTTGTGGATGGTTTCTTAGGCCAAAATATTTGTCCAGCACTGCATTTGGGTTTGGCAGGTGATACGGGGATGGAGGCCATGTCTTGTACATGGAGAATTCAGGTTTAGGGAGATACTGTTTTCTCTGCAGAACCACTATCAGAAGGGAAACTGAGGCATGAAGGGTCCATCCTATGGTGAGCCCTGATGGAGAAAACAGCAGTCCTGACTCATGTGGAGCTCTGCTGCAACCACTTGGCCATGCTGCCTGCACCTTTCTCCTGCCTTACAAACCGAGAAGTGTTTCTGGCTCCTGAAAGGAAGGGAAACCTCCCAAGATTCCTCGGAAATGGGTGGGTTTTGGTGCTCTGGTGAAAGGTTATCTCATCAGGCATGGTGCCAAGCACTCAGTGACATGTGAGGGTCCATTGCACGCTGCTGGCCACCCGGGACCCATTTTTTCCCGGTAACCCTGTTTTTCCCTGTGCTTTGCTTTATTTGTGCATAAAGTCTCAGGGGGGAAGTGGAAATAGGAGGAGGACTCGTGGGACTGGAAACCAGGGTCATTCATAAGGAGCCGGGGCAGGAAGGTCAAAGTGCTGGGAGGTTTTTCTGAGGGTCATTGGCAAGGGACTGTGAACTGGGTGACATGGGTATCTAAAAACCAGCCTGGGCCTGTTTCAGATACAGGGGAAACTGGTAGCACATTTTGTTTAATTTTTATTTATTTAGAAAAATTGTACAGGACGGGCAGTTTCCCACAGCCAGACGCGATGTCCCTGCGAGGAGGGACCTGCTGCATTGTCCATCTCAGCAGGATCGAGCTCAGGACCTCTGGGTTTGCTGGATGAGACCAGACTAGAGGGAAAACCAGTTTGGTTCAGGCTGCACTGGTTTTTGATGCCATCTCGTGGTCTGGGAAGGCTTTACAAAGGGGTGTGTGAAGAATATTTCCTTGGTTAGGCAGAGAACTGCAGAGTCAAGCGGCTCCTGCTGCTGCGGCCCAGGGCATTGTGAAAGCTGGTCCTGGGCCCATCACTTTGAACATGTCTCATTCCTGGAGGATGATTTGCACCACCTCACTCCATGTCTGTTAGGGAATTGCCATCCTGGGAAGCTGGGCTAGCTCATCCCATCTCATTTTAAGCTCCTGTGGGGGAGAGTCCCTTGCCCCAGCATCCCTCCAAGGGAGTGGGGAGAAAAGAACAGGGGGTTCATCTCATCTTCAGCCCTAACTCTGAGCAGATGTGGTCATTGCTCTCTGTCTAAGCAAAACAGCCTTGGTTGGTCCTCTACTCTTTCTGCCCCTCCCTAATTAAAACAAAGGCTGATCTCCTTCAGAGGTGAGGAAAATCAGAAGGTGATGAGATACTGGAGCTGCAGCATCCTTACATGTGTCTACAGGAGCGAATGAAGCAAGCCCCAGCCTAATCATAGAATCATAGAATTATTTTGAACCAAAGAGACCTTTAAGACCATCTAGTCCAAGCATTAACCGAGCACTGCCAGGGCACCACCAAACCAGGTTCCTCAGCACCACATCTCCATGGCCTTGAAACTCCTCCAGGGATGGGGACTCCACGACTGCCCTGGGCAGCCTGGGCCAGGGCTTGACAATCATTTAGGGGAAGAAATTTTTTCCTAATGTCCTACCTAAACCTCCCCTGGTGCAACTTGCGGCTATTTCCCCTTATCCTATTGCTTGTTCATTGGAATACAGACTGACTCCACTCTGGCTCCAACCTCCTTTCAGGGAGTTATTGAGAGCAAGATCTCCCCTGAGCCTCCTTTTTTCCAGGCTGAACAACCCCAGGTTCTTCAGCCACTCTTCATAGGACTTGTGCCCTAGATCCTTCACCAGCTTTGTTGCCCTTCTTTGGACACCCTCCAGCCCCTCAATGTCCTTGGAGCCAGGGACGTAAAATTGAACCAAGTATCTGAGGTGAAACCTCACCAGTAGTGAGCTTCTCAGGCTGCAGACAGCCTCCTTGCACAGCATTTAGCAAGTATTGACCCTCACGTAAGATGGTGGGAGCATTTAAAGTGCCTACTGGCAGCTAAGTAAAGCAACTGCAGAGCCCTTCTTCGTCACAGCACAGGAATTAAAAAACACATCGGAGACAGCAGCTGAAGGGGTGTGCGCATCAGAAATGAAGAGGAAGCTGAGCACCACAAAATCTCCACGGCAAAGAGGATTGAACCTCAGCCGCGGCAAGCTCGGTTGCCCAACAGGACTCTACGTGCTGTGGTGAACAGCAGATATCACTTGTGAAGCTTGCTCAACACCTGTGGCTGCAGAGATTTGAGCGATTACCTGCTGGCTGGCACAGGCAGGGCTTCCAGCTGGGAACAGATCTTACCAAGGATTACAAAAAAAAAAAAAAANGCGGGAAAGAGATTATAAGGAATAATAAAAAAAAAAAAAAAAAAAAAGAGGAGTAAAAGGCAGCTGCATGTTGTCCTTTCTCCTTGTGAGGGCTTTGGAGAAGTTTTGCATGTTATTCTTGTCTGGTCTCACTGTCATACGGTAGTGTGGAGGTGTCAAAACTTTATTAGGTACCTAAATGCACCAATCTCGCTTGTATCTGTAAGAATTCTCGTTTTAGGCTGGCTATTCCTGTTTGTTCAGAGGGGCAGCATTGAGGGACAAGGGGAGGACAAATTACTTTGGATCATCTCCTGGGCAGAAGGAAAGTGGCACCAGCTCATCCTGGATAAGGATTGTGAAGGTTTGGGAGGCAAGCAGGTCTCCAGTAGAAGGACAACGAGCCCAACTGGCTGTTGTGCTAAAAACTTGAAAATTATCTGTAGAGCATGAGCAGTTCAGCAAATGATGAGCAGCCTCCCAGCTTTACACTGGAATTACCCTGAGGGAGATATGAAAGCATCTTGCAACAGCCACATCAGGATGGAGGCAGCTGCAGGTTTTCTCCCATGGCTGATGTCCAAGGTCAGTCCACCACAACTGCCTCCTCAAGCACTTTCCAAACAGCTAAATCATTTTGATAAATATAGCAGAAGGAAGGCAGCAGGTCTGGCTTGGGAAGAACAGATGGAGCTGGCTCTGAAACAGTGAGAGTCCTTCATACTCATTGCAACGGAGTCATATGCATATATTTAAACTCAGACCTAAGTGTAAAATTATACTGTTCATAGAATCATAGAATGGTTTGGGTGGGAAGGGACCTTTAAAGGCCACCGAATCCAACCTCTCTGCACTGAACATGTGCAACTAGAGCAGGATGCCCAGAGCCCCGGACAACCTCACCTGGAAGGTTTCCAGGGATGGGGCATCGACCACCTCTCTGGCAAACTGGACGAGGGTCTCATCTCCTTCTATCTAGTTTAAATCTCCCTCTTTCAGTCTAAAATCATCACCCCTTGTCCTGTCTCAACAGGCCCTGCTCGAAAGTCTGTCCCCATCTTTCTGACAGGCCCCTGGAAACACTGAAAGGCCACAAAAAGGTCTCTGCAGAGCCTTCTCTTCTCCAGGCTGAACAAGCCCAACTCTCCCAGCCTGGCTTCCCAGCAGAGGGGTTCCAGCCCTCGCAGCATTGCTGGGGCCTCCTCTGGCCCCGCTCCAACAGGTCTCTGTCTCTGCTGTGCTGAGGACTCCAGAGCTAGACACTATACTGCACGTGAGGTCTCAACAAAGTGGAGTTCTGGGACTTTGGAGAAGTCTTGAGTTTTGAAGGGGAAGTTTGCAGCTGGGTTGTTTTCTCACTGATGAAGTAGTAAGTCAGCTAGATTGAAATGGGTCTTCTTTAGCTATGAGGTGACCTTCTTCACCTGGGGAAAGAGAAACAAATGGCCCAACACACAATCCTTGTGCACACTCCTGTTTGTATCTCCAGCCATGCCTTTGGAGTGGGGGCCAAGAGGTTGTACTTCAGGTCCTCATTCCTATTCCCCATCCCAGGGCATCACTTGGTTACAGGAGATTCCTGGGATGGAGAGCTCATGGGATGGAGAAAAAGGCAAAAGTGACTTCTGGTTGCAGCCTCCACAGTGCTGAGGCACCTGATTGCCCATCAGGGAAAGGAGCTCAGAATCTGAGGGCTGACAAAACACCGTGAGGTCTTCCCAGAGGGGCCTCACTTCATGCTCCAAGTGCAGGAAGCATCTGCAGCCTCTCCAAGGACTTGTAGCCAACAAATACTATGGGCTGGTATTTGTAAGAGCCACGGGCTCCTGAGACTGGTCCACCAAGATGCATGGTGGACATCATCTATGGTAGTCCTCACAAGGCAGGCAGCTTCCCACAGGATGGGCTGTGTCACCATGGCCCCGTGTATGCGCCAAGTCCCTGTAAGTCGCATCTGAGGGGCAAGGGATAGCCCTAAGTCTTTCCAGCATCAGGCACAGTGAAATCCTAACCCTGAATTGACACACACCCAAGGCAATAAAGACCAGAAAAGAGAGGACCCTCTCCTGGGAACTGCTGTGTCAGGGCTTGACCCACCTAACATAGTCTCCCCATGGCCTTTAGCGTCTTCCTCACCACCGTGGTGCTGAGCTGCACGTCCCAAGGTGAGCAGAGGCTGAATAAACAATTGCCCCCACTCCAAAAAGGATGCTGGCGCCCGAAGGGAAGGCTCAGACTGGTGTTTATGCCAGAAGACGAACAAACATCTCAAACAAACAGTCCTGACCTCCTCCTCCTTCCCCCCAAATGAGCCTTTTTCTGCTTATCTCTGCATCCCTGGGGTAACCCTTTGCAGAGATATTCTGGGAGCCCGGTGCTGTCGTTTCCTCCCAGCACCGTTTCCTTTGGAGCAGGGTCAGCACCACCACCCTCTCCTGATGGGGCCCCGCGGGATGCCCACGGTCCCCCGGGATGCTTGGGGCTATCACTGGGAGGACACCGGCCAGAAGAGGAGGAAACACTTCAACGGGAGCCAATGGTCCAGGAGCCGGGGAGGCTGGAGGGTGCTGGGTGAGGAAGAAAAACAGGAAAGTGGTGGCAGATAAGGAAAAGACCCTGGAAGAGGAATATGGAGTAATAATGGAAGGTAGGAGGGAAATTAAGATCACGGCTTCTCCTACAGTAGACATTGTGCCGCGAGAGGAAGCTGCTGAGACAAAGGCAGCCCGGAAAAATCCTTCTTTGTGTGTTAGGAAACATGTCTCAGCCTCACAGCAAGGTGGGATCTAGGGATGCTCCAGCAGGTCTGTGTGAGGAGGGTTGTCACACACCCATGGGGTCATACCTGTCCAGGAAACTCCAGGCACAACCCTGTGGGAAAGTGTTAATTAGCTGTTTGTGAAACGCTGTTAATGAATCCGTTAGTGTCACTTCCCACCATCGTGGGACCAAGTTACTGCCTTGTGCATAGACAGCCCTAGAGATGGAATGTCCTGGGGACAAGGCTTGATGTGAACCAAACACCTTGCTAACCTGATGGGATGAAAAATATCAGAGACGAGGGCTTGTGTCCAAGTCTCAGATCTGTCCTGCCTCAGGATTCCCTTTGTGGGTGTCCCAGTGTTTAATCCCACTGTGACAGAAGATAACAGCTGTTTCCTGACCAATTTCTGCAGACACCACCACTTTGCTGCTAATCACTCAGGTGTATGCTCTTGGTATCATCTCCAAGCAGGTCTCACTTGTGGCACATGGAAATATTGTCCTTTTGACGTGAAGGAAGGTGGGCTCAGTGTGGGTTTTGTGCATGGGCTGCATGAAGGAGCAACCTCTATTTCTTCACCTTTTCAACACGAAAAGAAGAAAGTGAGTGACATACAGCACCCTGTCTTGCAAGCATTGTGGTCTTTTGTCCAAGAAGACCAGACTAACTTCTCCAGGCCCAATCATAACGCATTTGCAGGGAAGAGCAGGCTCTCTCATAGCTTGTCAGGTGGTAAAATGCCAACAATAAGCGAATCTAGATAACTCTTCACATGGAAGTGGCAATGCTCAAAACTAAATCAGCTCCAAGACTGCTCTCCGGGAGTTGCTGGGCCCCGGAGTGGGTTTATCTCCTTTGCTGAGACACCCAAAGGGCCACATCACGGGAAGAGAGAAGGAATTAAGTGAGAGCAGAAGCCCAAGGCATGATCTGCTTTTTGCAGGATCTTCTCTTCCTCCACGCACACCCAAATACCAGCAACATTGCTGTTCAGAATTGTGTTGGGGTTGGGCACTCGGTAACCCATCAGCCTCCAGCTCTGCTACTGGCAGGCTGCATGATCTTGCTCACATCACTGCATCCTCTCTCTCCTGCCTGCAAGGCTGGAGATGAAGAGAGAGAAGAACAGAGGTCCTCACCAGGTGGTGGTGGCTGAGTTGTCTTCCTCGAGGGGGGTGGGGAGGACATTTTCCTGAATGGAAATCTGTCTCTGGGTCCCTGCCCGGGTCCGTTATCTCTGCTGCTATTTTGGTTGGCAAGAAACAGCAAAGCCTGTGCCAGACACAGCAGTGGTAGAGATAGAAGAGGGTGGGGAGCTGGGGTGGCTCCTCTGCCGTCAGAAAACCATGAGCCCCCAATAAGGTCTCAGCTGGTGCTGGAGATAGTGGGGGTTCCCCGGAGATGGGGCCAGCCCTGGGCTGGACGTGCAGTGGCTGAGCTAAGTGGGATTGGTGACATGAGCGCCGATAAAATCTAGGAAGCAGTGGCCAAACTCCCACAGACTCTTCAGACTCAGTTGGGTACCCTGGGGACTGGTGGATGGGGAAGCAGTCCTGGAGGCTTGCCCCGGGGAGATGGCTTCAGGCTGCCTCGCTCGTGGGGGACCACCCACTGATCCATCTTCTCTGGGTATGGTGGATGTGGAGGGAAAGAAGGTCACCCCCTCCACCACTCCCAAGAAGGAAAGTTTCATGGTAAAAAGTGAAAATCACTTTTTTATAGGTTGGGGGTTTTTTTTTAGAATTCTTTTGACAGTATATGGAAGAATTATCCTGCTGAATGCTTTTGCTTTTCAATTTGCACAAAGGAAAAAAGAAACAACAACACACACAGGGTTGCAGGCTGTTTCTGTGGGAGGTTTAGTCCTGTCAAAGATCCCTTTCATCAGTATGGATGTCTCAGCCCATGTCCAAAGACAGCCTTTACGATTCATGGAATTGTAGACTGGTTTGGGTTGAATGAGACCTTAAAGATCATCTAGTTCTAACCTCCCTATCATAAACAGTGACACCTTCCACTATACGAGATTGCTTAAAGCCCCGTAACCTGGCCTTGAACACTTCAGGAACGGGGCATCTACAACCTGCCTGAGCAACCTGTTCCAGTGTCTCACCACCCACACACTGAACTTCTTCCTTACATCTAATCTAAATCTACCCTCTTTCAGTTTGAAACCACCCCATGCTGTCACTGCCCTTCTTGCAAAAAGTCCCTCTCCATTTGTAGTATCATACTGTAAGGTATTATAAAGACAATACTCAAAGGTATTTCTTATAAATCTAATATATGGGTTTTGACATGCTGGGACATCTGTTTCAGCTTCCCCCAAAAGTGGCTGACCTAGGCTGTCTTGGCTGCAGCAAGGGGTGGATCAGGGATCCCCTGAAATCCCACCCAGCCACAGTTACTCCATGTTTTCATGAGCTGTTCTCCAGCATTCACCTTTGGGAGAGACAAAGTCACCTGTGCCCTCATTTTACAGATGGGTAAACTAAGGCAGGAAAGCTTGTGAAGCCGTTCAGAGGCAGGAGGGGAGACCAACTCTTCATGTGCCTGGTCATGTGCTGCAGGCAAAACTGTCCTTAAGCTGAACAAGAGCCAAACTTAAACAGAGTTGTTTCCCACAGCAAGTCTTTGCTGACCTCCTGTTTGCTGGGTCACTGGGTCAGTCTATGAAAAAGAACACAACCCACACTGATTTTTTGATTCAGCATTTCTGTTGCTCTCTGGGAGGAGCATCCGGCACGAGAGACATTTCTGGACCAGTGCATGCACTCACCCAGACAGGCAACACCTCCTTGAAAGTAGCCATCATTAGAGGCTGTTTTCTGCTGTGTGGTTCTTGACAGCGGTGCTAGATGAGTCCAAAAGATCTGGAGATTTAGTTTAGTCCCCAGGGAGGACAAAACACCAGGAGAAGCCTTTGCACAGAATGATGGAATGATAGTAGTTGTAAGGGACCTTTGGAGATCATCTCGTCCACCACCACCACTAAATCAGGGTTGCTCAGAGAAGGCTACCCAGGACCACATTGACGGGGTGGGTCTGGAATCTCTCCAGAGAAGGAGACTCCACAACCCCTCTGGGCAGCCTGGGACAGGCTCTGCCACCCTCACAGCAAAGAATTTTTTCCTCTTGTTCATGTGGAACTTCCTGGGTTCCAGCTTGTGCCTGTTGCCCCTTGTCCTGTCGCTGGGCACCACTGACAAGAGTCTGGCCCCATCCTCTTGACCTCCGCCACTTTTTTTTATTGAGAAGCATTGAAAAGATCCCTTCTCAGTCTTCTCTTCTCCAAGCTCAACTGTTCCAGGGCTTTCAGCCCTTCCTTGGCACAGAGATGCTCCAGTCCCCTCAGCATCTTCACAGCCTTGCTGGACTCTCTCCAGTAGCTCTTTGTCTCTTTTGAACTTGGGAGGCCAGAACTGGACACAATATTCCAGCTGTGGCCTCACCAGGGCAGAGTAGGGGAGGAGGAGAACCTGATATCTCCTGAGCTCAGAGGACAGTCCCAGGCACAGAGAGCGGAGCTGAGAACTCAGGCGATGTGACCTTTGGGGACAGCTCACATAAACATGTGAACATGGCAGGTCGAAAAATAGTATCTTTCCAAGGAAACAGGATTGCTTTTCTGCTATACAGGAGACCTGGCTTCTTTTCCTGATCAGCTGTGGTGGTTTGTCCTCTGACACTTGGCGAATATATTCCTGTCTTATTCCTAGTTCCTTCTGCTGTTGTGTCTTGGTCCATGCTTCACCTGTGTTATCTAGCCCATGACCCCAGCAGTGGGACCTTTATCTCCAGTACCATTAGCTCACATTCCTTCCCTGGTGCAGATACCACCCCTCCAGAGCAGGGTCTCCCCGCTGTGGTGACCTACAAGCCATAAAGACAGAGAACGCCAAAGAGATGGGCAAGGAGCACCTGAGCAAGGAAACAACTAGAGATGTCTCTGACGTCTGCCAGGCTGCCACCGCTTAAGTCCAGGTGGACAGCTTATCCACCTGCTGGATGATCAGGTTTAGAATATCTCCTGGGGGTCTGTGGAAAACTCTTCACCCTTTCAGTTGCCTGGATGATGAATCGTGGTATCGTAGAATCATTAAGGTTGGAAAAGACTTTTAAGATCATCAAGTTCAACCATTAACCCAGCAGTGCCAGGGCAATCTGGCAAAAGTCTTCTGTTCTTAAGAGCAGCACAACATTGACATGGATGCCTTGTACTTGTCTATAAATAAAAGAGAATTAAAACAAAACCAAAAGCCAAACAAGGCATTTTTTCCTTCCCCACCCTACTGGAGGGTATTTGTTGGCCTTATAACACCACCTTCCTTCACAAATCTCATTTATTGATCTAAGGATGACCACTGCCTTCATGAGAGTGTTACTGATGCAGACTCATCCATGAGAAACTGACTTGTCTCTGTCCTGTGCTCAAGACATAGACGGTCTCCATATATATTTCAAGCTTTAGTTTTATCTCGGGATGGTCCAGATGGTGGTTTGGGGGCTGGAAATGGCTGGTGAGATGATTCTGCCTGTCTCTGAAGGCATTTTGAAGGCTTTCACCACGTGGCTCTGGTGAGTGACAGGGCCGTTGTGGGGGTTGATAAGTGGATTAACTCAAGCCAAAATTGCTTCTGCCTACACTCAGGAGGACCTTGGTTCATTCCCCACTGTGTCAGCTCATTAAATGCAAGGGACCCTTTTCCAGCCCGTGCTTAATCCACTGCTGTCAGCCACCCCTCAGGGGACTCTGCTAATGAACTGTGCTTGAAGACCATCATCTTTCAGCAGATAGCAGCTCCCCAAGGAACAGGCAGCCTGAGAGTGAGGATGCTGATGGTGAAATCTCCCATCAATCACAGAAGCACAGCCGCCACTGCCTCACACCAGCTACCAGAAGTAAAAACATCACTGAGCAGACAAAACATTCGCATTTTCCCCCTGTCATGAGCTTCCATGCATTTTCTATCCCATGTGCTCAGTGTCAGGAGATGTCTGGTCCTCAGATAAGACTGCCCCTTGACTGTAGACCATACATTAAAAGATTGTATTGTCATCCCACCCCATCCTTGGAAACACCAGACTGGAGAGTCCATAATGCACTTAACAGGCAAATCCATAACTGTCCCTCCTTGGGAAGATAAAACTATTCACATTCCAGCAAAGGGGACCTCAGCTTCACCTCTGCCTTCAGAGGTGGCTGCTTTGGGCAATCACCTCCCCATGGTCCTGAGACAGCACTGCCAAACTTCTCATCTTGAAGCAAAGCCAGGACAGTGTTGTCTTAGGCTTTCTTTGCAACCAGCAGCTTGGTGGGAGGGGTTATTTAATCTATTTTTCCTTTCATCCCAGGCATCATGTTTTATTTTGAGGTGTCTGCTTCAAAAGGCTGCTACAGGCCAAGCAGAAACCCAGTGCTTGAAAAAAAAAGGGCTAATGGCAAATGTGGGGTATGTTGAACTTGACTACCCTAGAATAAATCTGATAATTTCCAGAGCAACCATAGAGACTGTCCGAACTCACAACTGTATTCTCAGCTCCTTGTACTGCGGACTTCATTGAGACATGTGGCCATTGCAAGTGCTGCCAACCCCAGATCTGCATGAGAAGACTCACTGAGTCTTGTAGTTTCTTAGAGAGCAGGTTTGGTTTTGTCCCCACAGCTCCTATAGCTGCACAAACCTTGTTGGGTTTTGGTACCCCAGGGAACATAGCATCAGGTCCTCCAGACTGGTGATGGACTGCTGGGTTTGAAGAGCTATGTCTTACTTCTGCTTCCTCTGTCTTCTCCAGACAAAGGCTTAGCAGGCCAGGTTTCAGGTTCTGCTCTGCAAAACAGGGATATGGGTCAAGATCTTGCCTTTCCAGGACTTGGTAAAAGTGACCACCCCAAAAACCCAGTGAGATGCAATGTGCAGCTGAAAACAGCAGCCACAGTGATGGGGTCCCAGTTGCTCTGTCCATGTCTGATACAGTTGAGCTTTTTACTGTATTAATAATGTCTTTGCTGCTGGCTAGAGCTTCCCCCAGTTCTGGGAAGGATCAGTCTGACACCAAGGAGGGGTCATTCTCCTTGGGGTCTTACTAGGCCAGCCAACATCCTTGAAGATGATCTCTCCATTTGTACATACACCCATATGAATGGAGAGATATGTTTTCAGGAAGAGTGCTTTCGGATCTTGCCCAAGGAATTTAAGACTGCCTCTACTGGGCCAGGAGGCTGTAGGCCTGACACAGCTGCTTCGCCAGCGCATTCCTCCAAAACCCCATTTTTCCTCTCCTTCTTTCATAGATTCGAGGGATCATGGGGTGTGTGAAGGATGGGGTGAGTGAAGGATGAGGTAGGCGGACGTTCATGCCTGTGAACCTCCTCTCCTTTCCCCGTCCTCCCCATCACCTTCCCTAGCCTCTTCCCCTCTTCTCAGCAATGATAAGCTGGCTGATGGAAAAAATGTTGTCACACATACCTCACTTCCAGTGTGTGGGAGTCGCTGATAGCAGCATGAAGATCTGGACAATAAAGCCTCCTGACAGCTTTTGTGTCTGTCCTAGCCACAGGGACCTGGTCCTGGAGGAAGGGCTGAGCACTCACTGAGCTTGGGGAAGGATCCTGCAAGCAGTGGCCGTGGGGAATAGGACAAGGAGGGGAATGGGGGCATTTACACTCCCTTATCTGAGATGCAAAGGCTTTCCCCTGCACTTTCCCCAAATTCAGCATTGCCTCTCATCCTGGGGTGTCTTCAGGCCAAGAGCCACAAGCTTTTGGCTGCAGGTGGCTTTGGGGAGCAGCTCTTCAGCTGCTCACTGCTGTGTTTGTTTTGGAGCATCCCTGCTGGCCAGCACTCCCTCCCTGGGGACAGGAGGGCTGCGTGGCTCCAGCACTGCTGTTCTTCCATGTGGGGAAGAGCCCAGAGCACATCGCCAGGAGGGTGAAGTCATTTATTTATGCTTAGAAAAAAAAAGTACTTTATTACACAGCCTCTGAGGTGTTAGGGCTGAGCAACTGCCAGGCTCTTGCTCTGACGTGGACAGCCAAGGTCAGCATGGGGCAGTTCCAGAGGTTGCGTCTTCTCTTAGTTTCCTTCTAGAGGTGTACAAACAGGACGTTGATTTTTTCATACCAAAAAAAAAATAAAATCTAAGATTTTTTCAGGTAGAGCCTCCTCTCTGACAAGGAAAGGCTTAGAGACCTGTGATTGTTTAGCTCTGAAAAGAGAAGATTGGGAGGGGATCTGATCAATGCTGAGCAATATCTGAAGGACCTGTGAGGGACAAGAGGATGGGGCCAGGCTCTTGTCAGTGGTCCCTGGGGACAGGACAAGGGGCAATGGTCACAAACTGGAACCCAGGAGGTTCGATCTGAACAGAAGACAAAAATTCTTTGCTGAGAGGGTGGCAGAGCCTGGCCCAGGGTGTCTAGAGAGGTTTGTGGAGTCTCCTGCTCTGGAGAGTTTCCAAACCCACCTGGACAATGTGATCCTAGGGCCCCTGCTCTGGGTGACCCTGCTGGAGCAGAGGGACTGGATGAGATGATCTCCAGAGGTCCTTTCCAACCCCCACCACTCTGTGACTGTGACTCTGTTAATATGTAATTCTGCCAACAGAAATCTCCACCGTTGCCTGTCACCCTGGACTCCCTTCACCATCCACAGAGATAAGAAAACTCGTGTATGAAATAATTTCTTACTTCCCAGAGCCTGTTCCTCTGGCTCTCAAGGAAGCTGTGAAGGCTAAGGAGGTAGAGCCCTTTGCTTCATAGATGTTCAAATCACTTATCCAATGTAAGAACTTGGCTCTGTCTGAGTTGAGAGGGGCTCTTCTCACATATGGTTTAGGTGTGAAAGATTCCCTGAAGGTGACCTTGATTTTATAGCACTCCTTGTTTTTCTCTGTCTTCTCACTATAATTACACGTGAGAATGATTTTTACAGAAAATATTTTTTTTCTTCCCAACCAAACTTCCCATATTCAATAAATTTTCCATCTGAAAATAGAACCACTTATTGTTTACATTTCTACCCCACTCCTCGGGGGAAGTAGTTCCTTTCCCCAAAGCCTCCATTTTACTATAGAGCACTGGTCTCCAAAGTGGGATGTGAGCAGGACATTCAATTGGCATGCGGGAAGAAAATATTATTTGTACTATGAATAAATAATATACAATGAAATAAAAATATTAAACCCCCACTACTGTAGAGAAACGTCTGTCTCCTTGGGCTGCAGCTCCCGTGTTCCACAAGGCTTTTCTCTTCCGAGGGTTGTGTTGTAGTAGATAGGAAGCACAGTTTGTTTCTGGATTTATCCAAAAAGATTTCATTCTTTTCTTGCATTTCTTTAAGAAATATTTTATTTCTTTTTTTTTTTTCATATCATGCTTGATCAGAAAGAAAATGAAGAACAGAAGAGGTGTTGTCAGGGGGTTTTGCTGTTTTATGGAGAATGAAGGGTTTCCATTCCAAACGGGAAAAAAAAATATCAAAAAACATCTAAAGGAGGACCCAATGCTCCATCTCAAAGCCTTTTCCATGGTAAATTTTACTCAGCCCTGCTTGAGATCCCTCTTGACCCAAAGCTTTGGGTAAGATGGGGCAGATGGATTCACCTCCCTCCATCTGCCCTGGCCTCATCTTTTGATGGCAATGGGGATCTTTTAACTCTTTCCAGATTATCACACAGAATTTTCCAGATTGCCTGCCTGGGGTATGAAAGGTTAAACTCTCCCAAGCCTAAACAGAAGTGGAGCCGGGTGACAACATCACCCTTGACTTGGCTGGGTTTTGGCACAGAGACACTTTTCTTCTTCTCCGCAGCAGCTGATAGCCGGCTCCATCCTGCTGTGAGCCATTTCCCGCTGCAGCTCCAGCCAGCGAGCACACACACACATATCCATGTGCACACCCAGGCATCCCCGCTTCTCACAAGGCTCACATTCAGGGGCTCTCCACCTCCTTTCCCTTGCAACCCCGGCAGAGATGTCATCCTGCCCCTGATAAAGCGCAGAGGCGGCTGCGAAAGGAAGGCTCCCAGTTGCTCCCGGCGCCAGGCTGGGTAGAGGCAGACGTGTCTAACCCTTGCCTCCTCCCGGCAGTGCCTGGTCCTCTGTAGGGCCCAAAACAGATGACATCACCCCCTTGTAGTTGTGTCCCCCCCTCCGACACCATCCGTATCAGTCCTGTGGAGAGGCGTGTGCATGGAAGAGCGAGGAGGAAGAGGGAAGGTGGGGGGAAGAGATTGGGGAAAAGAAGACGAAGGCTGGAGCTAGAAGTTGGTTACTTTGGCAAAAAGACAAAGTTCTGCAAAACTTCACCAGCCAGACTTCAAAAAGGTGGAAAAACTGGAGGCTTGTTTCTGGCAGGTCTTGTTATCAAGGGGAGCCTTATCTGCTCGATGGAACTGATGGCTCATGTGAGCCGGAGTGGCTGCTAACCTCTGGCTGAGCTTTCTGAGGCCCCCGAGGAGCTGGATTGTCACTCAATGGAGAGGAAAATCATCCAGGACAGGGGACTTTGTGGTAGTGTTGCTGCTGTGTTTGAAGCCTGCAGAGCTAGAAGAGCAAGGACTGGGGTATTCCCAGCCCTGGAGCACACAGGAGCCCAGTCACTCACTGGTTTTGTTCATTGTGGTAGGAGGAGTTGAGAATCTCTGTCCCTGCTCAGAGTCCAGACAGAGATGGTATAGGTCTACAACAGGTGTCAACAAGCATGGCTAAGTCACTGGTTTTACTGGTTTCCCTGTGTTTCCTCCAGGACAAGACTGGTTCTTCTGAGGTAGATAGCAGAGTGAGTTTTGCTTAAAGCCAAGTGTGTAGCTGAGGCTTTTGCATTTCAAGGAAGATTTGGGTGGGAATTTTGGCCACCTCATTGCTTCTATGTCCCAAGATACCACACTCTCCATTTTTGAGAGATGAACCTTATGACTTTTTTCTTGAGGACACTTTCATATCCCTTTATGCCCTTTCTCTCCTCACTCCTTTGAGACATCTCTATTTTTGCTCACCATCTACCACTTCCTTTCCTAGGTGAGGACCTGCTCCCGGGGTCCTGCTCTAGAGCACATCATGGTGGGCAATTCTGCTTTCTTCTTAGCATTGTATTTGACAAACTGCTCCTTAGCTAGGAGGTGCTACAAATGAATTTGGCCTTGGCCCATTCCCACTTGTAATTCCACTTGATAGATGAGCATATGCAGGAAAAGAGGCCGTGATGCCTCTCATGTACTATTGGGATATGGTCTGAAATACAGTATTTTATTCTCTTCCACCTCCCAAAACACTGCATGGATGAGTCATGGGTGAAACTACCCCCAGGCTTTTGGTCTGTGCCACTTGGTCCAGACACAACCCTGGCATGGCTCAGGGAACAGCACAAGCCAGATAGTCTTTCTACCATGCTGACGAACAGCATTTTTTCAGTTATTTTACACACATACCCACACCTCTACTCCTCCCCAGAAAGTTCTTCATATGTGTCAACATTCAGGGCCTGTCCAAAGTCAAGTTGGCTGTTTCAACCCTCTTATTCTATCCCTTGACATTCTACCTCTCTTCACACGAGATTTACATCATGCAGAAGCAGGACAGATGCAGAACCCACCACACTCACTGTATGACCCCCAGGGGAATTTTTTGACTATGGTAGTAGTATTTCTCCTTCTAACCCTTTAACTCATCTCAGAAGTGGATAATCTGAGCCATCCACCCAGGTTCACCTTCTTGTCGTTATGGGGCAGGAAGAGGTGCTGCTGAAGGGCAAACTGTACCTCTGTCTTGGGTCCATCTCCTTGAAGAGAATGGATCCTGCTATGGTCTCTTTTGTAGACAGAGCAAGAGATAGAGGTTGATAAAAGCTGTGACAGAGAGATAGAGGAATGGGCTAGGAGAAAGGCTTCATAATTGCTGGGACAAGCCCAGCAGATCCTTCTATTGCTGCTGCTCTGGGAGGGCGCAGGTGTCATAGAATCATAGAATCACAGAATGGTTTGGTTTGGAAAGGATCTTAAAGACCATCTAGTTCCAACTCACCTGCCACAGGCAGGGACACTTCCTGCTAGACTAGGTTGCTCAGAGCCCCATCCAACGTGGCCTTAAACACTTCCAGAGAAGGGGCATCCACAACCTGGTCCTGTGCCACATCTGCCAGCCTTGTGCAGACGTTTCGGGTATCCCAGTGCGTCTCAAGCAGCATCAAACCTCAAGGGTGACACAGGATGGTCCATCTCAGCAGGAAACACAGCTTCACTCTGGACCCAGGATATCTAAAACCAACAGGTTTATTGGTGGAGGACAAACTGAACTGTCGATGTAGGTATGGAGATATCCAGGAGTAGATCCTACATATAGTTGATGATGAAGGGTCTCTGGGCTGGTGCCCATGGGGTGCCGAAGTCCGTCACAGTGTGGCCACTCATCGGCAGCAGCGCAGGCGGCCGTTGCTGCAGCTCCCGTCCCAGCGCTCCATGTGGAAGCAAAGCCTCCGACAATGTCCATGGTTGCTTCTACACTGCTGACTGTCTGAAAGGCCTCTTACTGCAAGGGAAAATGAGATGGGAGATCTGCTTAAGGGACCTGCAAACCCACTTGGAGCCCTGCTAGTGTTGGCGGGTGAGCAATGAGATGCCTGCAGCCAGCAACGGGGAAATTCAGCTGGCTTCACAGAATCATAAAACACCAGGTTGCAGGGAACCTGAACGATCATCTGGTCCAGCCTTTCTTGCCAAAAACACAGTCTAGACAAGATGGTCCAGCACCCTCTCAAGCTGAATCTTGAAAGTGTCAAATATTGGAGACTCCACCACTTCTCTGGGGAGATTCTTCCAATGGCTGATTGTTCTTGTGAAAATTTTTTCTCTTGGGTCCAACTGAAAACTCCCAAGGAGTAAGATGAAGGTCAGATGTGCTTGGGAGGAGCACCACCCTCCAGCAAGCACCAGAAGTCTCTTAACAACTAGTCAACATGAGACAGACAGCTTTGGGTTGGCCAAGTTAGGTTAGTTAAGTTATTAGGTGAAATGGATCCCTTGGGCAACATCAAAAGTCAGAGAAGCATCTTTTTGTATCAGGCATTTTATCAATTGGTTTGTTTGGGGGGTTTTGTGATTATTAGAGGGTTTTTTTGTTTTTTGTTTTTTAAAATCTTCCTGTTTTGATAAAAAGGGAATGTGCTGCTCCTCTTTATGCGCAGCAGGACCACTAAGTTTGGGGGTTCAGGAGGGATGCACTGGTGGGTATCCACCATCAGTGGAGTGGGCAAAGCCTTCTCTCTCCCTTCTTTATCCCTAGGACATAAGTTAACTAAACAAGAGCATAAACAGGCTGAGCAAGCAAATCTCTTCTTGCTTATCAGGTTTGCTTTCTGTGAAAGTTACACCACCATTGTCCCTGTAACATCACAGTGACCTTACAACTGAATGAAACCCAAATTCCAATATATATATATCTATATACAAGCAACCAGTGAAAAAGCCCAGCCACGGAAGACTTTTTCTATTAAAACAGAATCCCAGAAGAAAACAGAGAGGTAAACAAATAAACTAACAGTCTTTCCCCCCATCATTTTCCCCTGAAAGATCCTTTTGATTTTATGGTTTTCTCCTTGTTTTGTGGAGAATGAGGTTTGTATCCTGGTCAGGAGCAGAACTCAGGCTCCTGGCTTAAGCTCAGAATTTCTGGGTGGGTTTTGGGTACAATCTATGAACTTGGGACACTTGCATCCAGGAACTTCATGGAGACCATTTCAAAAGAAATTAATTCCTTGGAAGCAAGAGTCAAGTCAGCCTCGACTTGACTTGGTTTGACTTGAGGGCCCTGTCTTCTCCTTTTCTACGTTGGGGTAGGAACCTAACTTACATCTCTCCACAGTCCTGCAGAAATCCCTGTGAGTATTTTGTCCTTACCGGGAACATCCTGGAGGAGAAGAATGACAATGACTGCAAAGAGCAGCTGGAGGATCTGCATGGCTGAACGTGGGTGGAGGTTCCACCACGAGGAGGAGTGAAAGGCCGTACAGAGATGGAGAAGAGGGAAATCCTGAATTTATATTGTCCAGAGTGTTGTGTAATGCCCTGGAGCAGAGGGAACTTTGTCAATCTCAGATGCGTTTCAACATGACAGCAAACAGTTGCACTCAGATGTGCCCACTCTCGGATAAACTATGTTATAGGGGAAAAAAAAAAAAAAAGAAAAAAAAAAGAAAAAAGACAAGTGGAAGAAAGGCAGGGTTTTGTCAACAAATTACACTGAGCGCTGGGGAGTCTGCTACTGCTTGTTGCTGGAGACAGGATGTTGGGGCTGACCCAGTCTGGCTCTTCTTGTGTTTGTAGGCTCGAGCATGTGATGTCAAAATCCCATCCAAGCGTTTTCAGTATCTAGGGTTTTTTTTGGTTTTTTTTTAATTTTTATTTCCAGCTCCCAGTCTCTGTGTTTAGCACTGACAAAGTCAAGCGTGAAAAAACCCAGTCTCTTCCTCAGCACTCCCCAACACACAAAGCTGTCTGGAAAATCACAAGATCCTTAAAAATCAAAGGTCGATCTGTATTTCCCAACTTCGAGGCTGCAAAGAGACTGTTTGCCAAGGGTTTGTTTACAACTGTCAGGGAAAATGGTAATTTAGCATCTTATTCATTTATGTATTTATTAAATGGGAAATCTGGGATACCTCCCCTTAATTAGCAGGAGCAGGAGTGTTAGGACTGCTTGCGTATTACAGGTGTCCCGGGAAAGCTGGCAGGCTCTCTGGTTTGTACTAGTCCTTCAGGTCAATTCCAGGAAATCAGTAGAGGTGAGACCTGAGTTTCAACTTTGGAAAACAACACAGAGCAAATAATAGGTTGAAATCTCCCCCAACCAACAGTAAATAGAGGAAGAGGAAACAAAAACTTTACGCAGGTTTCTTTCTACATCAACAACACAGCGAAGGGCATCACCAAGTCTTCCTTAATAAGTCACCCTGATGTCTTTTTGTTAGCAGGCTGGATGCCAGGTAGTACTGGAAAATGTAAAACCAATGGCCTTCAGGCTGCTTGAACAGAACAAGGATCACCTTCGTCAAACAATGCAGATAAGGGGCCCTTCACCAGCTGGACTTTGGATCACGGGACACTCAGCTTTTGAACAGGGTGTCGTGCAAACTGGCCACGCACAACTTGAGGAAAGAAAATGGGTCTTTAACCCCATCTATGGGAGCGATGGTTGCAAGGATATTTGTAGAACCTCACTAGAAGCGTCAGTGCTTTGCATTTCTGGTGGTACTGCTTGGTGCAGTGAGTGTAAGACCGTAACCCTCCAGGTACCTCTAGGAATTGGCATCTCCATTGTGAGAGATGCTGCAATCAGGCAGACCTGGGTTTATCTGGCAGAAACGAGGTTGCAGTTCTTGAGCTACAACCTGAGCAGGGAGGATTCTCTTGTCGTAGAATCATAGAATCACAGAATGTTTTGGATGTGAAGGGACCTTTCAGGGTCATCTAGTCCAACTCTTCTGCATTGAGTAAGGATATCTGCAACTTGAGCAGGTTGCTCAAAGCCCCATCCAACCTCACCTGCAAAGTTTCCAGGGATGGGAAGTTGCCTACCTCTCTGGGCAACCTAGACCAGTGTTTTACCACCTTCATTGTAAAAAGTTTCTTCCTTCTGTCTAGTCTAAACCTTCTCTTTTTTAGTTTCAAACCATCATCCCTTGTCCCGTCCCAACAGGCCCTGAATAAAAGTATCTCCCCACCTTTCTGACAGGCCTCCTTGAAGCACTGAAAGTCCACAGGAAGGTTTTCTTGGAGACTTCTGTTCTCCAGGCTGAACAAGCCCAACTCTCCCAGCCTGGCCTCCCAGCAGAGGGGTTCCAGCCCTCGCAGCATTGCTGGGGCCTCCTCTGGCCCCGCTCCAACAGGTCCCTGTCTCCGCTGTCCTGAGGCCTCCAGAGCTGGACCCAGCCCTGCAGGGGGGTCTCCCCAGAGCAGAGCGGAGCAGAGGGGCAGGATCCCCTCCCTCCCCCTGCTGCCCACGCTGCTGGGGATGCAGCCCAGAGGGCCAGTGGGTCCTGAGCTGTGAGTGCACGTGTAAGTGTCTTGCTCTATGGGACATGATGTGTCTGAACAAATGTGTGCAGGCAGCTTGAAGCACTCTAGAGGGGAGGTTTAGCACAGAGCCAGAGTACCACATGGCCATGATGCTCCCAATGATGGATGGCAAAACGCCATCTTTTATCTCCATCTCAGCTCCTCTCCCTTGGTGGGAGCAGCACCATTGCAGAGGATGAGCTGAGTCTGGAGCTGTTTGACTGTTACAAGGTCCACAGGGGCAGGCATAAAGGTGGCCAGGATGCATCCTCCGCACAATCACAAGCCCCTGCTCTGCAGCTGTGGTGCATGGGTCAAGTTGCAGAACGTGCCTTGGGAAAGAAAGCCAAAAGCAGACAGCACCAACATAAACCATATTTCCCCCAGAAATCAGGGACAGGAAATCTTTGTTCCCTGGGCCATTGCTCGAACAGCAGCTGGGCTTGCTCCCTCTGACATGGTCCCCTATGTTGTGTTAGCCTCAGTCTCTGGTGAGACTACTGGGGCTGGTCCAGGAACCTCCAGCCCTTCCCTACTCCCCAGCCCGCTACCAGATGTTTGTGTTTTTTCAGAGCCCACCATGCAAAAGGCTGATCTGTGCTCAGCGATACATGGCACAGAAATTAGCTCCTAGGTGCCTCAGAGGTTTCGAGGCAAGCCAAACTGCATCCGCCCCATGGCCCCAGATGGGAGGGATGTGTACAGTGACTTTGTCTACCTTTGAGTCAGGACCTGAGCAGTCTGATTTGTAGATGCAGACTGGGATAAATTCATGCCAGCAGGAGTAAATCCTTTGTCAATTTAACCCTTGCCAGCTTGCAATGCCACCTCTGACTCCCCATCCCATTGCTGGCTTTTTACCAAATCCTGTGCCAAGCAAGCACTGACATAGCCTGGCAGCTCTGCTGATGAAGAAGTGACCATGGGCTCAGCTCTGGCCCAGAACCCTCTTATGATCACAGGCAGGCTTTCACAGAATCATAGAAACATTTTGGTTAGAAAGGACCTTTAAGATCATTGGAGTCCAACCATTAACCCAGCACTGCCAGGGCACCACTAAACTATGTACCTCAGCACCACAGCTCTATGATCTTTAAATCCTTTCAGGGATGGGGACTCCACCATTGCCCTAGACAGCCAAGGACAGGACTTGACAACCCTTGAGGGGAAAAAAATGTTTCTGATGTCCAACCTTAACCTCCCTTGGTGCAACTTAAGGCCATTTCCTCTTGTCCTGTTGCTTGGTCCTTGGAAGAAGACCCTGACCCCACCTGACTCCAACCTCCTTTCAGGGAATTGTCGAGAGTGAGAAGGTCTCCCCTGAGCCTCCTTTTCTCCAGGCTCAACAACCTCAGTTTCCTCAGCTGCTCCTCACTAGGCTTGTGCTCTAGACCCTTCAAGAGCTTCGTTGCCCTTCTCTGGACACACTCCAGCACCTCTTTCGCTACAGACCACAATAAAACTGTCTTTATCCAATCTGTGGGATCATCAACGTTTTCCCTATACCAGTGGCCATATGCGGATGTCTGAATTAGACTAAGCATAGCACATGGTATTTATCTCAACTTTTCTCCTGCTTTGAAGTTATTTTCTAGTCTGAATAGTGAAGTCTTGTCCTTCAACAGGGAGTTTCATAGATCTGCAGCTGATTGCATGAAAGAACAATTTTGTTTGTTCGAAATGTGTCTCCCACCAGTTTCCCAGTAGTTCTTGTGTATGATGAGGCTGTAAACAGTCAGACCCTGTTCACTCCCAGCACATTTCAGTAGACTTTCTTGATCCTCTAGACTTCTGCCGTATTTCCCCTAAACCACCTAACTCTAGACTTGCTTTGCAACAGATGCTTCTGGACTCAGCCTCTGCCCAGCAGTCTCTGTCTGCCTCCTGCCCACTCTCCAGGTCCCTCATGAGCCCAGGGAAAATGTTTGGAGGTAAACTCCAGACCCTATGTGTGTTCAGGCCTACAGGCATCACGTGTGTCATAGCTTTTCCTGAAAAAAGGTAGGTCATCAGGCCGATAAGATGTCAAAGTGCTCACTGAAGTTCAGAGAGGTCATGGACTCATGCTCAATCACCTAAACAGACACCTGTTAGCATTTGAGATGCCCTGGAGTACCCGAGACACCCACAACAGGTGAGTAGATGTGACGTCAGATCTCTGTGCCCTTCTGCTGTGGTAACTGGAGGTCAGGGCCAATACCCCGGACATCTCAAACACATCTGCCACCTGCTGTGAGAACCACATGACTCTGATTACACTGGCAGCTAGATTTCATGCTAGCCTTGTCCTGCACCATGCTCCACCTTTGAAACTTGCTGGTCTTACAGCCTGCTGCAGCTCATTTATTCTCTAGCTGGAAATCTGTTTCATTTTATATGGTCTGAATCTGCAAATCTCTCTGTTCTCCCTATTTTTTCTTTTCAGATGCTGTTCTTTGCCCCACAGCAAACAGACACAGCAGACCTTGTGTCTGCATAGCTCAGCTCTCTTCACCAACTGCATGGTCACATCTGGACACCTGTTGCAGAGATGGTCCCTGACATGTGCCCACATGCAAATTGTGCCGAGGAACAGTTTGGCAAAGTCCTAGTTTGTTGACAGCATGGATGGGTGTCTGCTGGCATCTGAACCTGACCCTCTCATGATTTGATTTCCTCATGTAGATACAACCTCTGAATCCAGACCTACTTTATCTTCTAACATGCCCCTGGAGCTGGGCTGCGGTAAGGTGATGATACCTTTCACTCCGTAGGAGGTGGAGGAGGAGGCTGAGTAGAAGCCCCTTTCTTCTGCACATGGGTGAAGGAAGACCCATCCATGCGGGTGGCTGCACTGGTTTGCATGGGATTACTGGGGACATGAAGGACAACCTAGATGTAAGTGGCTTGCCCAGGGCCAGGAGACCTCAGCTCCCCTGAACTGACTGCTGTTCTGCTCCTGATTACACAGCTCCATTTACAATGGCATTTTTAGGGCAGAAGCAGAGGATGTTGTCTCCCGTCTGACACTCTCTGCCAAGCAAACACTGCCCTGTTGCCTGGGAACAGCAAACAGATTCCCATGAGGGGGATGTTCATGCTCTGCCTTGATGAACTAATGTCTCCAGTTATTCACGAAGCTTGTGCTGGGTGACAGACCAGGCATGAGGGTAAGGTCTACCCTCACTGTTTATATGCCTGCACTGACCCCAACTATACCTCTCAAGATGTCTAGACGGTTTCTGGGGCTCGCTTAGGAGCTAGGGTATCACTGAAGAATCCCATGTTTTATAGCCACCTGAGCTCTGACGGACACAGGTAGCTGGAGTTAAAGGCTCAGCCAAGTCTTTCCCACAAAAATCATAGAATCATAGTGTTTTGGGTTGGAAGGGACCTTTGAAGGTCATTTAGTCTAACCCCACTGCACTGAGCAGATTGCTCAGAACCTCATCCAATCTCAACTGGAATGTTTCCGGGGATGGGGCTTCTACCAGAGATGGGGATATAAAGGGTTGGGAAATGGTGTTGGAGGGCCTGCAGGAGTGTGGACTCATGGAGAATGAAGAACACACTGGTGAACAGCTCTGTGCTGAGTGGATGAACATGGTTACTCAGACAGAGAAGTTCAGTGCCTCCTTCTCCCCAGGGTTATAAGATACACCAAGCTGGGGGTAATTAATTTAAGCAGCATTCCCTGTCACATACTTACACCAAAGCATCTCATACTGCTGTTTAAGCAGCTCCTCATGAGCTATGCTGGATGCTGGTTGCTCTACCCCAAGCAAGTTAATGGGACAAGAAGTCACTTCAGGAAACAGTTGTGTAGGGTTGATAGACTGGCTGGTGCCATTTGCCACCCTCCACCACATCCTCAGTGCTTTCTCTCTCCTCGCTCTGTGTCGGACCATGTAGTTGGAAGGGAATTCAGTTAATTTTATTCATCAGGCAGAAATGATGATGGATTTTTGTTGTCTTTATTTTTCTTGGGTTGTGTTTTGGAGGGGTTTTTTTGGAGGTTATTTCCAGCCGGATCAGCAAGCAAGGGAACATATAGACAGGGGTGTGGGGAGTGAGACTATGCCTTTTAGCAGCAGCCTGTGTTTACATTATTGCCAGGCTGACGACGTTGCCTACAAACTCACTGAGCATTTCCACCTTCCTTGATTGAAATTTAGCTGGCCAGCAGATCCAAAATGTATAGGGGACAGAAGCCCAGCAAGATTTACAAGGTGAGCTGCATAAGCCCATGTTTCACTTTCTTAGGAAACCAGGCTACCAATACGGTGTCTCAGCACCTCCTAGATAAGAGGCACAAATTGCCAATGTTGTGGATGAATGTGAGAAATAAATCTGTTTGATTTGGAAAGGTGCCTTGATTTAAAACTCTGTCTGAGCTGAACTCATCCATCAGCATGTGTCGGAGGGATGAGCTGGGTCTGGGGAGGAATTTGGCTCCATCTCTGTTTTCAGTGGTGGCTCCCAATCTGACAGCCAGCACTGGGTAATCCAGCTCTCCTGATGCTTCATCCAACTGCAGAGGATCTCCAGGGAAGTGCTGGCGTCTCCCTGCATGCGCTGGTGTCCCAGGCTGTGTTATGATGACCCGAGGAGAATAGCTGGGCTGCTTGCAGGAGAATGGAGTCGCTCAGATGAATTAATTGTTGGACCTCTGGCAATGGGTCCTGACCCTGGTGAGGTCAATGGGAATTTTCCTGTTTGATTCATCACAACAAGAATTTCATCTCCCAGGGAGGATTTTCCCTGGCTCTGACCAAAGCCTCAGCTAACTGGCATGGCTTTCCCATTACATCATTGTTTTCTTGCTTTCACAGAAATGATCAATCCAGAGAGAAATATTTTACCCAGAAAGGGAGGCCAAGAGCTAACAGACAAAGTCAGGGGACTGTCAAAATTTCATGTTGAAAGAAACACAGAAGGGTTGAGAGTGGATCTGGACAGCTAATGGATTTAGGCTGCTGCAGCTCATGGGCTGAAAACATTCAGGTATAAACACACTAATTGCTTTGGAAAAATTGCTGGGTAACTACAGAGGAAAGGAGGAGAACCAGAGATGCAGTCTGTGGATGAGAAGAGCAGCCTCTCAAGGGCAATGGTACACAGCTTTGAGATCCATTCCTCACCATGTTTCAAACAAGCAAGCTTGGGCTCTTCCGTGGTCTTGTTACATTGTGGAAGGGGGGTGAACCTGGGACAGACTCTATGGGCTTTGCATGGTGTAGGTGGGGGAAGCATGCTCAATGGACAGCACATTCCTACCATGGGCAAAGGGGTCTCTACGCATGTGGGGAATCCCTAGTCCCTTTCAGTGCCTTATCTGTGCTTATTTTACAAGCCCTTCCCAGTGCTTCTAAGCACCTGGCACAGCCTGGAAAGGAATCCTAGAATCTTTGAGGTTGGAAAAGACCCTTAGGATCATTGAGTCTAACCATCAATCCTATTCTGTAAAATTCATCCCTAGACCATATCCCCCAACACCTCATCTAAACATCCTTTAAACACATCCAGTGATGGTGATTCAACTCCCTCCCTGGGCAGCCCATTCCAGCAGCTGACTACTCTTTCTGTAAAAATGTTTTTCCTAGTATCTAGTCTAAACCTCCTCTGTTGCAGTTTGGAACCATTCCCTCTTGTTCTATTGCTAATCACCTGTGAGAAGAGACCAGCACCGACCTCTCTGCAATGTCCTTTCAGGGAGCTGCACAGAGTGATGAGGGCTCCCCTCAGCCTCCTTTTCCTCACACTAAACAGTCCCAGCTCTTTCAATCTTTCCTTGTAAGGTTTAGTCTCCAGGCCCTTTACCAGCTTTGTTGCCTCCTCTGCACCCACTCCAGCCCCTCGATATCTATCTTGTATTGAGGTGCCCAGAATTGGACACAATACTCAAGGTGTGGCCTCCCCAGTGCTGAGCACGGGGGGATAATCACAGGAGGATAATCACAGGGGGATAATCCCTTCCCTACTCCTGCTGCTCACACCATTTCTGATACAGGCCAGGATGCCATTGGCCTTCTTGGCCACCCGGGCACACTGCTGGCTCATATTCAGCCGCTTGTCACTTAGAACCCCCAGGTCCTTTTCTGCCACACAGCTCTCCAGCCACACCTCCCCAAGCCTGTAGCGCTGCATGGCGTTGTTGTGGCCCAAGTGCAGGACCTGGGACTTGGCCTTGTTGAATCCCATACCATTAACATTGGTCTATCAATCCAACCTATCTAGATCTCTCTGTAGACCCTCCCTTTCCTCATGCAGATTAACACTCCCACCTAACTTGGTATCATCTGCAAACTTACTAATGATACATTCTGTGTCTCTATCAAGATCATCAAAAAAGATGTTAAAAAATAACGGTCCCAACATTGAGCCCTGAGGAACACCGCTTGTGACCAGCCACCAACTAGATTTAACTCGGTTGACCACCACTCTCTGGGCCCGTTGTCTACGTTTAGGGTTCCAAGGCAAAACTCCACGGGACAGACTTATTTTTCCCCTCTTTCCCCCTCCCTCTCCCCACTCAGGGAAAAGACAGGCAGAGGGAGCAACAGGTAAATAAAGAGGGCCTTGCTCGGAATTGGAAGTTAAGATTTGTAATTTTAACAAAGTAACAAAAGGTATTAAAGGAAAAAGGGATATACAGAAAAGTATAGGGAAGGGATATACACACATATAGATGTACACAAAACCCGATCTCAGATGGCGAAGGACTCCCTCGCACCACGTGGAAGCAGGCCCGGCCACCCTTGGAACAAGCAGTGACCAGCACAACCAGGCAGGAAGGGAAAGGGGTCGACCCAGCTTTCTGTGCCCCCTTATATACGGGAAGGCAGGAAAGGGAAGGGAATACCTGGATCACCTGACCCCCCAAGGTCCTTAGTGCTGCTACCCCTTCCCCTGTTAACCCTCAAACTGCCACACCCAGCCAGCCAGCCAGCGTTTGATCCAGTACATTGTGTGCTCATCCAATCCATGAGCAACCAATAGAGTAGAATCACAGAATGGTTTGGGTGGGAAGAGACCTTTAAAGACCATCTAGTCCAACTCCCCTGCAGTGATGAGGGACATCTGCAACAAAAGCAGGTTGCTCAGAGCCCTGTCTGACCTTACCTGGAATATTTCCAGGGATGGGGCTTCTAACACTTCTCTGGGCAATCTGGACCAGTGTTTCACCACCCCTCAATTTCTTCTTTATCTCTAGTCTAAATCTCCCCTCTTTTAGTTTGAAAACATCACCCCTTGTCCTGTCACAACAGGCTCTGCTGAAAACGTTGTCCCTATCTTTTTTGTAAGATCCTCTGAAGTATTGAAAAGCCACAAGAAGGTCTCCTCAGAGACTTGTCTTCTCCAGTCTGAACAACCCCAGAAGAGTAGATATGGGGAGGCGCTTGCCTGAGAAACACAGACCACTCTCATCTTTGTGTCAAACCAGGCAGCTATGGGACCACAAGTGATGGAAAAAAGGCTGCCCCGTTGCAACTGTGTTCCCTGGGAAGGGAAATGAAGTGAGAGAGACACCTGTTCTACTGGGAAGGTGTGGGCTGCTGTGTTCACTCCTAGTCAGTGGGAGAGGCTGCATTCCTCCACTGGAAGCTTTGCTGAGTGTCAGCAGGAGTCACAGGTGGGTATTTATTGTTCTTTTATATCTTAGGTTTATTGCTTTCAAGTAAAGAGAAAGACAATTTCTCACCTGTGTGTGACAGGTAACAATCAGATGCCAAAAGGGGAGATACCAATCTTCTTCTAGTCACCGTGTTGCTTAGAAAGTCACAGCAAAAGCAAAAAGCAACATGTTCAGATGTCCATGAGTGAATCCACAGCCATGTTCTCCCAGGAGAACAACAGTCACAGAAAGACACAGCGTTTTCATCCCAACAGCATCTCTTCCCTTGTTAGTGGAGCTTGCAGCTCTCCACATGCTCCATTTTCCTCCTTTGGAAATCTTCAGCTTTTTGTGCTAGTGGATGACAAAACTTTGCAACAGAGAATGATGGGTTCAAAGCAATACTCAGCCAGATATTCACCAGAAATGCAGCTCCCAACTCGGCACAAACCCCTTTCATAGTTACATCTGTCTGGTCCACGAGTATCTCCTGTACAAAGAAGCAGCAAGTTGGTGGGCAAAATATACAGGGCTTCCTCTGGCACCATGTGCCTGGTCAGCCAAACCAGCACTGCAAGCTTCATGCACAACTGCAAAGAACACTCCTGGTATCCCTGACCTCAAAGACAGCTTCAGATATCTGTGTTAAAAACCCCAAGTTGCAGACCCGACCTCATAGAATCATAGGATGGTTTGGATGGGAAGGGATCTTAAAGATCATCTAGTTCCAACCCCTCTGCCATGAGCAGGGACACCTTCCACTAGACCATGTTGCTCAAAGCTCCATCCAGCCTGGACTTGAATACTTCCAGGGATGGGACATCCACAGCTTCTCTGGGCAACATATTCCTGTGCCTCACCACCCACACAGTAAAGAATTTCTTCCTAATATCTAATCTAAATCTAACCTCACTCAAGGAATGTTTCATTATGCAGTTGTTTTTCAGGATGTTGCCAAATACCATGCATGGGAGGTCAGAGTGGTTGTCCTCACCCTACCAAGGAGGGAACCACAGCCTGAGAAAAGGCAGAAACATTTTCCCAGAGCGTAGGACATCTCCTCTAGGGGTTCTCCAACCAGTCTGCTCCTACAAAGGCAGTGAGAGCCCCCTTTTCACACCTTCTTCCCTGATCATTTTTGCATTACCCCAAGGGATTAAATCATGCATTTTGCCAAAGTACCTCACCTACTATCTCATCCAGAAACCTGAGGATATCTTTCTCCCTCAGTACCTAGAATATTTTGATTTGATTGTACTGTGAGGAAAGATCACTCCTATTCCTAGATACCTCCTTTTACCACCCTCGGCTTTCATGATCTTACCTTGACTGGTCAGGCAGACGAAGATTAAAATGAACCAAAGGATCCCCATTTCTTTGGTTCTGCTGGAAAATTGCAGGGCCGAGGGTGAGATTTTGCAGAGGCTTGTGCGTGCTGCTGGCATGCTGGATGGCATCCGGGAAGAGGGAGAGAGTAGGCAGGAGTTAATTATATTCCAGTCCAAGGAGTAACATTAGATGCTAAGAAACCCTCCGTGTCATTCTGACCTGGTGCTGCAACTCCAAACAATGTTGATTTGTTTCACGTTCGTTGGTTATTGACTTCCCTGATTCCTCTCCCCAGCGGTTGGCATTTTGGACTGGTAGATTACCAGCTGCAGGAAATCTGGTGAAAAAAACAAGCTCAGGGGGATCCTCTGCCCTTCACTTACAGACAGTAAAGTTCCCAGGAAATCAATGGATGAGAGGATGGCAATCTGCAAGGAAAGACTCCTGAGGAGCTGCAAGGAGAAGGGTGCAAGCTAGGAGCAATTAATTTTTCATCTGAGCTTGTGTGAATATTTTCCTCCAGCTGAAACCTGGGTGTGATTTTTTTTTCCTGCCAAAAAGGCCATTCCAGCTTTGGCTTCCTTGGAATTTGGGAGGCTTCATTCCTGAGCGTGATGAGCACAGAGCACTCGTGGAGGAGGTAGCTGGTTAGCTCAGAAATGCTCCACTTGATGGTAATTATGTGACAGATATGCAGCTCTTGCTGTGAAACATTCCAGCTACCCTTGCCTGACTGCTGCCCCTGTCTGGTCCTGCTGTTTACTGTCCCTTCAGCAAACTGTTTGTGTGAATACATCCTAAACTGGACGGTTGAAAGATCCAGGTTAAAAATTCCCTTTCCTCTGAAAAATTATGTCTCAGATGCACTTGACTGAGCCAAGGTTGATGGTCCTGGATGAGCAGGCTTGAAAAGCTGAATTTACATCCCTTGAGATGTCTGAGTATTGCGGATTTTTGCATGAGTGACAGTGACAGACAAAACACTCCAGAAGCCCAGCATGATACCCTGGGTCCTCTCAAGTGATACCAATCTCCAGCTGCAGGTAATTGAGTCTGTCCCTAAAGCAAAGAAAGACAAAAGACAGATTTGGGGGCTGAAAAGCTGGAGCTGGACTGGCCCTGTGGACTCACAACCCAGCAGCCACTGGCCCCCTGGGCTGCATCCCCAGCAGCGTGGGCAGCAGGGAGAGTGAGGGGATCCTGCCCCTCTGCTCTGCTCTGGGCAGACCCCCCTGCAGGGCTGGTCCAGCTCTGGAGTCCTCAGCACAGCAGAGACAGGGACCTGTTGGAGCGGGGCCAGAGGAGGCCCCAGCAATGCTGCAAGGGTTGGAACCCCTCTGCTGGGAGGCCAGGCTGGGAGAGTTGGGCTTGTTCAGCCTGGAGAAGAGAAGGCTCCAGGGAGACCTTCTTGTGGCCTTTCAGTGCTTCAAGGAGCCTATAAGAAAAATTGGAACAATGTTTTTAGTATACAGTGCTGGCAAACACTTTCATTTCCTTGTCTGCTTATTTTTCTCATTACTCCATTACTCCACAGTCACCTGCTGGACCAGAAGTAGGTCCAACCACCCTCATGGAGTGAGCACTAGTCCCTTAGGAGTGAGAGTGTTCCTGTGGGTCTACAGTGAAGACCTGGTCTTGGACCTTTACACAGCCATTTGAACACTCTAGTGTTTGAACTTACCTCTCTGGTCTATGTGGTGGGCAAACCTGTAAGGCACGTCTGGCAACAGAGCTTGTAGCTGTGGACCATTTTTGTGCTAGAGAGATACTGATCTTAGAGCAGCAGCAGAGTCAGCAAACTGCCTGTTGCAGTCTGATAACAACTTCCAGATGAACCTGCTCGAGTTCTGCAAAGGACAGAATTTTTCTACCTTCTCTCCCCATGCCATTTTTTGGATATGTCTATTTTTTTCACTGCATTTCCACTGCAACAGAAGAGTGTGGTCTTGATTTTTCTCCTCTAGCCCCCTCCCAAGTAACATTACTTCCTTCTCCTCATCCTCTTCATGTCTTATAACTGATGAAAAATATTGGCTGGTCCCACTCATTGCTGTGTGAGAGTTAGATTTAAAATCTTTTGAAAGGGTTGTAGGACTGCTCATTGCTCCTTGTTGTCTCTGAGACTGGAAGATGTGTGGTAGGCCAGGATCCTCCTTGTGCTGTCCCAGATGCTGGTTCACTCAGTAAGGATGCAGGGAAGTGAAACCAGCCCTCAACCCCTGAGCTGGAAAAGAAGCTTTCTTGCCTGTGGCCCATGATAGTGTGTATCAGGTCAGCCTTGCAAAGAGAATTTGTAGGGTCTTTCATGGTCCAGGGTGGCAAAAGAGGGTGCCCATGTGGACACCTTTTCCAGCTGAACTTGCATGGAAGGGGCAGGACATATTTCAGTCTTACCGGAAGTCAACGCCTCACCTCTTTGCTTTTGGCCTGCAAGAAATAGTTACTTTTTGAGAGAACAGTTCCCAAAAGGGCTTGTCTCACTGAGAATCAGACACAGAGGCACAGCTTGTTAGAATCAGTTAAAAATCAGGTTTGAGGGGGACTTCTAACCCCCTTCCCCCCGTATTGGACAGTCCATGTCCTCATCACTTTAATAGAAGGAAAAGACATCACCTTCTAGGAGGAAGCAAGAAAAGAAGACAAAAAAGGGAGGAAGATGAAGTTTGGATTTTGATGGGATGTGATTTCCAATGACATTACAGCAAAGTTTCTGTGGATTTCTGTTTGAGGGTGTAATAGAGAGATGTTCTCCCTCTTTTCACACATACAACTGTCACACCTGTTTATTTCATATTTATTAGCTTTGTAATATAAAGAAACATGTCACCTCTAGTTAATTACACACTTCACATGTTGAAAACACCAAACACCTTCCCTACAATACTAGAAGGAAAACACGTTTGTTTTCTTGGCCATGCACTTCTGTGATTTTCTTCAGTTCTGTGAGGTCTTTATTACACTTCTGTGCAGCACTTCCATTCTTTATGAGGGCAAAGTCCTTCTTGTTCTTCCAGACATTTGATTTTTGGAGGTACACAATGACCCCCCTCATCCTGGCAAGTGTGAAAGTTTGATGTTGTGTCTGTAACAAAAGAGATTTAAGTCAAACCAGAAAACGTTACACCAGCGTCTGAACCAACTCAAACATGGAAAGTGCCATGGAGTTCTAGTTACTATGTCTCCAAAAACAAAGACACAATGACGGACTGTGGGGCTTAGCAGAGCACTTCTGTAAAAAGAGGAATTTGTGACCCACCAACTTGGAAAAGAAACAACTGAAGGAGGGATGTTGTGAAGGTATGAAGATGATTGCAGACTGATGACATTTCAGCTGCAGTACAGAAGTCAGTGGTACTGAATAAAATTAGGAAGGAAGAGGTTTTAAAACAAACAGAAGGTATTCCTAATCCAAGGGGGAAAACCCAGTAAGGGCTTTTAAATGCAAAGATCCCTAAATCTAAAAGTCCTGAGCTGCAAATTCACGGAAGCCAGGAGACTATATAATGAAGTGTAATAATACGGTTGTGGCGTTCATTAATAGTCACTTTACACACACATAAAGAAACATCCTCTTCTGGCCATGGACAGATCCAGGATGCTGGATTAGATGAACTTTAGGTCTGATTAGCACAGCTGGCTATAAAGCTTGTATTGATTAATGATATATGTTGACCATTAAGTAGCTCCAAATGAAGCAAGTCCAGAAAAGATTAGCTAAATTTGTATGGGGGAGGTCAGCTGGCACCTATCAAACCTGACAGTGGGGTTGCAGTCAGCAGTCTCCCAACAGATGATTAGAGGAGGATATATTAAGGAAGGAAGACTCTTTGTGGGCCTCAATTTTTATTATAATTCCCAGGGTATCTGTTCTGTTAGAGACAGGAGATCGGGCTGTGGGGTACTTGGCCAGCCCAAAATGGCAATTCTGCTCCTGTGCTCCATGCTGACATTAGTGGAGGACCAGATGGGTCCATTTTTGTAGGTAGGAGGAGGTGGCTTAGGCTGTTTGGAGACAAAGAGAATAAGAGCGTGTTTGGCTGGCTTTAATAATCTCCTTTCCAAAAGTTGCCTGCCTGGGCAGGATTTTCATACATACCTATGCAGCAGGTTTTGTGACCCCAAGCGCAAGTTCCAAAGGCAGCAAATGGCTCTGGGCAGGACTTCGGTCGGAAGCAGAAACCGTGATATTCAAGACAACGCAAGGTGTCTTTGGGCAAGCTGAGACCTACAGGAAGAATGCGAATCCCAACTGTGCTGCAGGATCAGTCCATTTCTCCCATTCTTCCTTCTGCTGAAACCCCATGGACCTCAATTAGCTGTCAGATACAATTACCCGCAAAGACAAAGGCAGCTTTTCCAAAAAGTTTTGAGAAGCCTCATAGGACCTCACAGAACTCCAAGGAAGGTCTTTGTCCAACTGGAGAAAAACATAGCTGTTGATGGCAAGTTTCTGAACATGTCCTGAGCATGCATGTTGTAGTGGGCAGTGACAGCTCTGCCTCTGGATGCTTCTAAGTTCTGGGACTGCAGTGCTGCAGGCTGGTCACGCAAGGGACAACAAGGTGCTTGTATGTACTGAGATGTACCTATGACTTAAAAAAAATATCAAAAGCTAGGATCTGGCCAGTTAGCAGGGACAAGCTGTTTGCCCAGTTCCTTCCTTCTCTAAAAATCTTACTTCAAGATGGAGAGTTTCGTTAATCAAGAAGAAAAGCTAGGATAAAAGCATGACCAGTAAGTGAATTAGGGCAGCAGAAGGGCTGAGGAAGTGAAACCAGCATATTCAGAGAACGTAAGTAAACTTCACTGCATGTAGTTGAGCTTGAACTGAGAGAACACCTCTGTGGCTCTTCTACCATCCACAAAGGACACAATTCATCACCTGGGGTAAGAAAAGGCAGATGATTTCCACTGTACCATCTTCCAATAGTGCCACAAAGTGTCATAAAGACACTTTAAAGAGTCATAAGGAGCCAACAGTTGATAGTGGCTTCTGTGTGGAGATTCTGGTTGACATCTGGTCACCATAGCTTATTTTTTCTTCAGTTCTGCTTCTAGACTGAGAGCTAGGGAATGGCTCAAATGAAAGGAGCTGAAGAGCATGAAGGAGTACATTCTGCACCACCGTACAAGCTAGTTGTACCTCCTACACAGGCAAACCCCTTCGTGGGGGGCCCCTTACCTGGAACAGCCTGGAGGAGAAAAACGAGAAGAGCTATGAGGCAGGAGAAGAGCTTCATTGTGCAAGGTCTCAGCTGCAGTGTGAAGACAGGGTCACAACACCAGAACATTGGAGTAGGGGAAGAGGGAACACTCTTCCATTTATAGGGCTGTGGGAACACACCTGGCTGTTCAGGGGACCTTGGCAGTGGTGAGTATGGAAGGCAACGAGTACAGCTTGACCGCTGCACATGGCTAAGTCTGAACAATGGCAGAGGATCACAAAGACAAGGGAAGGAACTATACCTCCCTACTCAGCCACTGGGAAGGCTGCTTCTCAATATCAACCCACCTGGAGGACATCATAACTTCTTAACTTCAAAGTCTAAGATGGTTGGTAATGGACTACCCAGAGAAAATTAGCCATTATTTCAGTGAGCAAGAAAGCACCTGAGAATATCAGATGATGGTTGGACTTGAAGGTTTTTTCCAACCTAAATTATTCTGTAATTCTATGATTCTATGATTCTAAGACTGTTGATGATTTCAAATATAGCAGAGGGTCCAAGGTGCTGCTGAAATGTTCACAGTCTCCATTCATCAATGCAAGGAAATGATTTCCTTAAGTGAAAACCAAATTTGAACCAACAAAGAGAACCCACAGATTTTCTTCCTGAAAATATTAGTTGGTTGATATGACAGGCTCAAATCAATTGCCCAAACATATCATAAAATCAGGCTACATCCACAACTTGCCTTGGTGTGACAAAATTCAACTTTATTTATAAAGGGCCAGCCTACCCCTAATTTTCATGTTTCGATGTCTAGTTTCAGATATCTGAATAGGTACAGATTTAGATAGTTTAGGGGTTTTTTCCGTTTTGAGAGACTTACCTGAGAAACTCCATTGAAATTTCTGGTGAGATGAAGCATAGAAGATTATTTTTTTTCGAGCTCTTTATCTTATACACGAATCAAGTTATAAAAATCATCTGCATAATTGTCTTCAGAATAGAAGACATGCATTTTTTTTTTCTCAGATGCTATGACAAATATTAGTTACAGCAGAAGCTTAATAAAATATTAGTTAACAAAATAAAATATACTCAATAAACTATGAATCCTTCTGCTTTGTGTGAGATACAGAAATCTCACAGAACAATATGTCAATTTGTTATAACTATTGTAGATAAAATAGGATTTTTTTCCCTTAAACCAGGTTATTGCATCTAGCAGTGAGAGAAGCTAATTCAAGAAGGAAAACATGGAAAGCATTTATTCAACACCGAAATCAGAAGAAAAATACTTTTATTGAAGAATCATGAATGAGTGTAACTGAAAGAGCAGATATATCTTTGAAGTTAAGAACAGGCCTCCTTTTTCTTGTCTTTATTCTTTGGGAACATAAAATATTCCTGGATATTTCTCACAGCACCTGTATTTGTTATAGAGTCAGAGTCACAGTAGGGTTTGGGTTGGAAAGGACCGTTAAAGAGCATTTAGTCCAACTCCCCTGCAGTGATCAGGGACATCTGCAACTAGATTAGGTTGCTCAGAGCCCCAGCCAGCCTCACCTGAAATGATTCCATGGATGGGGCTTCTACCACCTCTCTGGGCCACCTGGGCCAGGGTCTCACCACTCTCAGTGTAAACAATTTCTTCCTTCTCTCCAGTCTAAATCTCCCTCTTTCAGTTTAAAACTATCACCGCTTGTTCTCTCACAACAGGCCCTAAGAGGCATCTTTCTGACAGGCCCCTTGAAGCACTGAAAGGCCCCAAGAAGGTCTCCCTGGAGCCTTCTCTTCTCCAGGCTGAACAAGCCCAACTCTCCCAGCCTGGCCTCCCAGCAGAGGGGTTCCAGCCCTCGCAGCATTGCTGGGGCCTCCTCTGGCCCCGCTCCAACAGGTCCCTGTCTCTGCTGTGCTGAGGACTCCAGAGCTGGACCCAGCCCTGCAGGGGGGTCTCCCCAGAGCAGAGCAGAGGGGCAGGATCACCTCCTAGAAGTAGCTTGTAATCAGATACTCATTTACGTGGCAATAATGTCTGTAGAGTCCTCTTAGACCACACTGGAAAGTGTCCAAGATGTCCAAAGTCCTGCTGCCTGCAGACAGAAAATGTTTTGTACTCTGATGAGAAAAGGTAGGCACAAAATGTTATCAATCAATGGGGTTGTGGTCAGGGGGCCTGCAGGTAACCTACAGGCTGTGTTGCATGCATAGCTGAATTTCTGAATGATGCATCAAGCTGGAAAACAGAAAGGTGTTTGGTTTGGACTGAATTGAACTGCGACTTCTCCAAGTTACTTTTATGAAATTGCCACTGGAAAAAACCCCAACCATTATTTATTTCACTTAACGTGAAAATTAAGGTTCATACTGAAAAAACTTCCTGTGCTCTGCAGGTGTAAGACGCAAAGGAAAACAGAGCTGGGTCTTTGGAAACCCCTCTATGAAGAGGTGCTGCCTTAGTTTTATTCAGGCTTTTAAGTAGCAGAAAGAACAAAACGCCAGCCTGTCCTTTTGTATACAGAAAATATCTGAGGAAGTCAACATCTCCAACTGAAATACGACCCATGCTATTTTCTCTCCAGAATTCTTTAATAAAAGTAACCAACATCTGCAAACAGTTTGCAGATCCCCTCACAACTTCACGGCCAAACGGTTGCAAACTTCATACAAGCTTCGGACTATTATTTCTTAACCAAGAAAGGATCCTGGGTCTACTCTGGGTCAATGACCTTGAGATAGCCGTCAGAAACAGGGCTGACGTAGGTCCAAGACTGTTTTCTGCTAGTTTTCAATGTTGCCTTAGCCAATAGGCTCTTCTGAAGCAAGTTTCTCACAATGTCTGCTGATGTTCCTCCTCAATTAACCCACGTGGTTTGTGTTCGGGCTACCAGGACTTCATTTCCATGGAACATACAATATTTTTTAAAAATACAAGTTTTCTACTTAAAAAAGTAAGATCTGGCTATCTTAGAAGGGATCAGCACTGTGGACTCCTGTACCTACTGCCTGAAGCCACTGTTGAACCCCTCAAGTGCTCATGTTGTCTTCTTAAACTGGGTAGAAACGCCTCAGGGGTTCTCATAAACTAGAAATGAGTATTTGTCCACTCTCTGCTCCAGGGAATCCTGAGGAAATGTTTTGTCACTTTTCTGCCTTTTCACAGGTAGTTTGACAAACAAAAAGGATTTCTTTCTTTATTCACAGCACCTTTCACAGAACAAAAATAGAATTGTTTGCCCTTTTTATGGATGGGTTGTCCATTACCCCTTATTACTTGATCCTGAGAACCAGTGTTGAGTCACAGGACATACAGCAGGGTCATATGTGATGTCTAGATTATCCGAGTTTGCAGATGCCATGAGCAGTGCCCTAGGTTTTGCAGGTGTACAAAGAGCAGAGTGACAAGTGAGATTCATGACGCAGTTTTCATAAGGATCTGCCCGTATGGTGTTTGAGTTGTGCTACCAACATAGTATTGAAATGGTAGCTGACAGCACAGGTTCCCCTTCAGAGCAGGAGAAACCAGTGTCACTTATTTGAACCTATTTCTATAGGTGGTACTTACTGATGTCATTCTGACCCAGTAGCCTTGGTATCAGCAATATAAATCTCCCCGTTACCCAATGCACATTGTTCTCTGCATTCCTGGTTTCTTTCTTAGCTTTTCATTCCAAATTTTCAGGTGGCATTGAGCCTCCTGGGCAGCCGTGTGGCAGGGGAGCTGTTTATGTCCATTTTCAGGCACTTCAGGGAAAAGGATGAGACAAACACCTTGACAGGAAAATTTCAGTTGGCTCATGTTCCCACTGACACCAAGGAGAATATCTCAGCTCTCAGACAGGATCTGATGTTGTAGTTTGTCAGAATCACAGAATCACA